>JARQZK010005239.1:0-110164 GCA_030704885.1 Cynegetis impunctata
TTTCTAATGAATTCCGACGTCTAAATCTCTCCTTTAAATATGCAAATGCATGTTCAATCACTATTCGACTTTTTTTTTAAATTTATTATAATTTTTTTGATATATACTCGGACCTGCAATGTCTTTGAAACCCACCAATATTTTGGAGGACAATTTGTATGCAAGGTCTCCAATTATATGCATATCATTGGGAATTTCTGCTAAGCCATTATTTATTCTCTGATACAAATCGGATTTTGTAATTAGCCTCCAATCATGCATGGATCCACCCTCTCCTGCATAGACATCCAAGAATAACATCTTGTCATTGCACACACCTTGTAATAACGCAGAATAAAAATTTTTTCTATTGCAATATGAATTTGGATTATTTTTTGGTTTCAATATACGAATATGGCAACCATCTATTACTCCAATGATTCCTTGTTATAGAATGTTATAGAAAAGTATTCATTATGTGCAAAATTTGCTGCAAACCTGGAAAACCACTCATGATTTTAAATCGATCACTGATTTGATGAGCATTTATCCTGTTTGGCCAAGATATAATTTTATTTTCAGAATTCATTTTTAGTAAATTCCTACATGTTCTATACAAAACTCCCAACATGTACTTTTACTGATCCCAAATCTCTCAGCTACTTTCCTAAAATTAAAAGATATAATTATGTATACACACAATGATGTTTTCTATTACCGGAAAGACTCTAAATTTGAGAGACACCAAATGGTGATCATAATTTCCTTTTCCATAAGAATGAGAGGATGACCTTTGCTAATAGCTCTTTCATTAACAGCTACCTGGTGCAATGTTCGCAACAGATTTTCAAAGGTGTCTGGATTAATTCTGAATTGCATTTGGCATTGTCTATCATTGAAACGGGGAACAGTCTCTTCTGCAGGTTCTTCAACTTTTGGTGAAACATCCATTTCGTCTTCGCTGTCAGAAAATAATTCATGAACCATGTTCATGGACATAAGGATATTTTCTTCTATCATTTCAAACTTAAGATAAATTATTTATATCTTCAGATTTCGATTTGAAATTTAGGGATTTAGGGAATATTCAATGACATTTGACATAAAACGTTAAATACATTAGGGAATATTCAATGACATTTGACATCAAACGTTAAATACATTAAAACGTTAAATACATTTCGCTCGTTCCTCTCGGAGATCACGTGATTCCAAATCTGCATCTGCTCGCTTGGCTCCGATTTTTTGAATCCGAACGCACCTATTGGTTATGGACCAGCCGAAATCGTTGTGAATCGATGTAACCACAGTGCAAGAGAGAGAAAGTGAGGAAAGATAAAATATGTCTTTTTTTTCTTCTATTTAATGAAATTGTTATTATTTCAAGCTTTAGTCGATAGAATACTAGAATATTGGAACTCTTTGACATTATTCTTTCAAAGAGCAGCTTCAGAGGAGAACCTGCCAAATGCTAGATCAATCTTGAGTGCTTTTAATAACAATGTTTTCAAACTATATCTACTATTTCTAACCTATGTGTTAGATTTAGTAACGGAAGTCAACATTGAGTTGCAATCTGAAGCACCTAAGCTACCTATTATACTCAATAGAATTGAATCTTTGGATAAAACTATTTTGAGGTGTTTCATCAAAAATAATGTTAGAAGAGAAAAAGATTTCAAAGTGATCAATATAAATGATCCAACAAATTATGAAGAAATAGAAAAGCTCTATATAGGTGCCAAATCTGAGATTTTTCTCAAGTCACCAAATTTTCATATTTCCAAGGAATATTATTACTTTTACCTTAGAGTGTTAGAATTTTAGTCTTGAGTTATGCAAACAAATCAAAAAAGGGTTCAATTTTGATGATAAATATCTGAAGTTTACAGCATATTTTATCCCTGATGTGGCCCTGTCAGGGGATGAATTATCAATAGCTGAGTTTACTACGTTATTTCCGAATATTGAGCTAGATATAGAAGCTGCCAATATCGAGTGGCATATGTTGAGTTATATTCATGTGAATTTGTTAAAAAAAACGAATTTAATTGATTTTTGGAAGAATGTATATGAGCAAAAAAATGTTCTTGGCTAAGACATTTTTCCAAATTTGATGATCATTGTCAAAATGATATTATCATTGCCGCACTCCTCAGCTGTAAACAGAGATGTAAACAAAGCAATCTATGGCCCATACGTTAGTGATATTCGACACCGATAGTGGGCGTATCGCTTATCTACGTTCACCAATAGGTTGGCAAGAAGAAAGCTTCGAAATTACGAAAATAGATGGTGACTGTACAATTATTTGAAAAACTGTATAATTTTACAACATTTGACAGTAGGCCTGTAAAAGTAACGAAAAGTTTGTTACCCGTATGTATTCGTTGCTTTATGATGGAGTATTCGTTACTAAGTATTCGTTACTTTCGTTACTTCCGTATAAGGAAAGATTTGAACGCTTTGGTTTACTTTACCGTATATACGTTAGTTTCGTTACATTTGTTATCGTTACTTTCGTATGTTTCGTCACATTCGTTATCGTTACTTCCGTATATGATTCGTTAGTAGTTTGCTTTATAGTATAGATAGGTATATACCGTATATACGTTAGTTTTGTATGTTTCGTTACATTCGTTATCGTTACTTTCGTAGGAGATTCGTTAGTTCCGTATAATATAACAATGATTTGAAAGATTCAAGCTCATATTCCTTATTGCATTAATATCCATGTGTTGTTATTGATACTTAGTATGATTTATTGGATTATAGGATACTTTCCTGTAGGCTAGGGTTATAAATAGCTGAATGCATTTCATTAATTACAATTTGATTACAATAAAATTACATGCATATTTGTAGGAAACACTATTGATGCATATTATTATTGAAATAACGGCTTTTGAATGTTATAGGTTTTTTTTTCAAATTATACAACAGAGTGATCAAAAAAGGATATTATTTTGTAATAATTTCAAGACTCAAAACTCATTATTTTCAAATTGCTCATCTCCCCTATATATATCAACTCTTCGTTCAATTGCTTCTAGGATTTAAGGCTTATTTTATATAGCAATTTGAAATATAATAATTTCACATAAATTGGTTTCTGCAGATTACTGTTATTAGGGTGAAAATTGATGCTCATTTAGTTATTTTTTAGTCTTTGAGGGATCGATTACAAGCCAAGTAATGGTATAATTCCAATACAGAATAAGAATCCTGCTCTCGGTAGATGGTTTATTGGAGGACAACATACCGACAAACACTGGCAAATTGGCAAACTTTTATCACCTACCAATGTGCACCATATGTTTTTCCCTGGCTATTTCTATAATTTCAAAATAGAAAGTTGTAGACAAGGATTCACGAAAAAGTCATATTTATCAGTCAGTTAAACTCAGTTTTATTTTATAAGCTGATTAGTGAAGTAGTGATAAGTGACAAGTGTGCGATCTGACAGTTTGAAATCTAGACAGTGTAACGTGTAAATTCTTCGCTTCACGGCCGTCACTGAACTGTTGATTAAAATACCGTGATTTAAGCTATTAAATGCTACCCTACTGGATTCGTCGAAATACTTTTGTTTTACCTCTTAAAAATGGACTCGTCCAGTCGCGAATGATTTGCGTACGTCTGGAATATGGATATAACGTCGGAGTACACGTGAAATATCTTCCCTTTTTTTCGTAAATACCAGTTGAAGAAGCAACATCCCTCACTTCTTTAAATTTCAAGTTATATTCAATAAGTATTGAGCGAATAGTCAATATATTGAAGTTATTAATTATCTGTGGCGTCTGATTGACGTCACTTTGGCTGGGGCCAGAAAGTCACTTTGACTGGAGCTTCCGAATTATAGAGACGAGAGCAATAACAAAAACTACACTGGTGAAAACTACAAAACCACTTTGACGGAAACTACCCATTTCGTTTAGCACGGCATGAGCAATCAACCTAATTAGGACTAGAAGAACCTCTAATGAAAACCATATGAAAATAAGATAAGTCATTTAAGAAAAAGAATTTTTAAATGTGGAAGAAAGAGTAAATTCCTCCATATTACACTTTGTTACTATTCCTGTGAATTTACCAGAACCAATGTATATATATATATATATATATATATATATATATATATATATATATATATATATATATATATATATATATATAACCTCTTTCGGCTAGCTCGGGCATATTGAAAAGAGAGAGAGGTTACATAATTGGCGTCCCAACGACGTAAAGGGCCTAAATTTCTTGATTAATCTTTTTCTAAATTTTAAATAATCTCTATTTATTCCCCCAATAGGACTTCCAATAAACCTAGACCTGTCAAGATAGTTCTCCCGAGTACTGCCGATGTTCGATCCATTCTGAAACATTCTAAGGCTCTCAAGAATAGTCCACAATTTTCGCACCTCTCAATTACGTAGGATAAAACACCCCGACAACAACTATTCTACCAAAATGTCAAGTCTGATATGGAAAAGCGCAAGGCTGACGGAGAGGACGTCCAGTTGAAGTTCATACATGGAATTCCAACAATTAAAAAACTAGCTTCGCCCAATTACAGTAGTTTTGGAATCAACTGCTTTTACCAAAATGTGCGCGGACTAAATTCCAAAGTAAATGACTTATTCTGTTCGGTGTCTGCCAGTGAGTTCGATGTGAGTGAGACGTGGTTAAAGAATGGTTTTTCAACTCTGAACTTTTTCCGGATGATTATTCCATCTATATATGTGACAGGGATCTTCATTCGACGGGGTGCTCTACCGGAGGTGGAGTTTTCGTCGCAGTCCATAATAGGTATTCCTCGGAGAGCATTGATTTATCGGCGCTGCATGGGTTGACTCCATCTATTGATCTAATTGGCTGTAAAATCAAAGCTGGATCACTGATGTTCCTTGTTATTGTTATTTATGTACCTCCTCAAGTTGATACGGTAACGTATGATCTATTTTTTGACTGTCTCTTAACTATTCAATCCGTACTTGATAAAAAACTGTTAAATATAGGTGATTTTAATGCACCTCAGTTTGTGAACAATTCACCTTCGGATGGGAAATGTGTTGCCTCAACAGTCTTGGCAGAGATTCTCAACCTTAATCAATTTAATAACTTGATTAATATCAATGGTAGTCTACTTAATCTAGTTTTCTCGAATGTTGCTTGTCGAATCTCTCAGGATTTCTCTTCTCTCGTGAGTGTTGATCCGCAACACCCCCCGATTCATTTCTTTGTTTCTTGTAAGTTGGAACATGTTGTTTCCATGGGCGTGGTCCCTATGAACACTAGAGAACTCAATTTTCGTAGGGCTAACTTTCCGTTTATGTATCAAATGATATCATATGCCACTTGGGATGATGTCTTTGAGCCGATGCAGAGTATCGATGTGACTGGCGATATATTTACGCAATATTAAATGATATATTTTTGCAAACTGTGCCTTATAAGATTAAAAGAAAAAGACGTTTTCCCTCCTGGTTTAATTCAACTATAACTGACAACATATTGAAAAAATTAACTTCCTTGAGTAACTTCAAGAGGTATGGCAGTGAATTATATCTAACAAGATACAAAAGTTTGAGAAAAGTCATTGAATATGATATTGACTTGGCTTATAAAAACTTCATTCAGAGCTCGGAAAATAAAATCGTACAGGATCCCTCTTCTTTTTGGTCTTTTATCAATAAGAAGGAAGGTATCTCTAGAATCCCAGGTGAGATGAGGGATGGCGTGGTAACATATGATAAACCTGTGTCTATCGCGAAGCCTTTGCTGAGTATTTTAGTTCGGTATATGATCCTGTTGTGAATCGTGATGCATGTTATGTGAATGATTCTGGCGATCAGGATGCAATATGTATTAATTTGATAACACGAAGTCAGATTATTGTTGCTGCCAAAAAACTCTCTAATGAGCTCCTCTTATTGAAATTGCGCAACAAATTTGGTTTTTCCTATGGCCTTGTGAAATTGTTTCATTCTTACCTGATTGACCGTCGTCAGTTTGTGCGGTTAGAGGGTATAAGGTCGTCTGAGTTTATACCAACCCAACCTCTGGGATACCTCAGGGATCGAATCTTGGGTCACTGTTATTTATTCTGTTTGTGAATGATTTAATGGATAATATTGAATCGCCACATTTTATGTTTGCGGACGATTTGAAGTTATACTATCAGATTCGTCCACTCGACGACTGTGCTCGACTTCAGCTCGCATTAGATTATGTTGTCGGTTGGTGTGAAGATCATTTTTTGAGTTTGAATGTGTCAAAGTGTAATGTTGTGACTTCCACTAGAAATGTGGATATAATGAGGTCTGATTGTTCCATCGGTGGTCGGGTCCTTCCTCGTCTCGATTGGGTGAGGGATCTTGGTGTGGTGTTTGATCAGAAATTCTCCTTTATTCCACACGTCTCCCAGCTTGATTCATCTGCCTCGAGAATGTATGGTTTCATAATTCGCAATGGCAAGTATTTCAAGAACTCTTCAACTTCTATAAGTCTTTTTCATTCTCTCATACGTAGCAAGTTGGAATATGGTAGCATAGTTTGGCATCCTATTTATTTTTGTCATCAATACCATCTTGAGGCAGTTCAGAGAAGGATCTTGAAGTTCTTGTTTTGGAGGGAGGACAAAGTTTATCCACCGAGAGGAATTAGTCATGACGCATTGTTGAGTCGATTCAATGTAGTTTCATTGCAGAGTAGGAGAGAAATTTTATGTCTCAAATTTTTATACAAATTACTGCACAACAGTATTGACTGCTCTTCTCTCTTGTCTGCTCTGAGATTTCGTGTTCCAACGCAAGCTTTCCGTAATATGGAACTATTCCACCTAGAGACTCCAAGGACGAACTCGTTAATGCAATCTCCCATTTGGTACATGGGGTATACATTCAATTCAGTTGCGAGTGAATGTGACGTTCAATTTAGTTCACTTGCAGCTATTGTTAGAAGTTATGTACTTAAGTTGAATTTGCATCGAATTGAATTGGATTGAATTAAGTTAAGCTAAGTAGTGGTTCCGTTACATCTTTAATTATTTAATTATTATGTTTTTTATTCTGTTATGTAATTTTCTTTTCTCTTGTTATTGTTCTTGCTACTGATTTGAATAATAAATAAGCTTTTTTTTGTATTAGGTTTAGGTTTAGCTTTTGTTCTGTTTCATTTTGTTCATATTAGTTTTCTCTTTTTGTCTCTGGGGCTGTGGTTTGATTTCTTTTCTATTTAGCTTTACTTTAATTATTTTCTCTAATTGGGTTTTATACCTGTTGGAAATAAAGAACTTATTATTATTATTATTTATATCTGTTTTTGCTTAAATTTACTTAGACTTTTTTTCTGCAAGTTCTGGTTCTTGAATTATTGTTGCTGTTTGGTTTCACTTACATAGTTTAGTTGATATTTTGAAAACCTATCGTTAAAATTTATCTTTGTCTTGTAACTTTTTTTTCGGCTTTAACTTTATATATGCTCTGATTATTTCAATATATCGTTGAACCCTAACTTCCTTAAAGCTCATGAACTAACTTATGAAGTAGTAATTCGGTTAGGAAAAAAGGTTAGTGAAACCCTAGATGGAAATCGCAAAACGTTAAGGGGAGCTCTCTCACAAGAAGGGGCTTACCGAAGTTTTATTGCTTTAGTTGATATCTATACATTTGTGGAGAATGTCGCGGAGTTGAAACTTTTTTTTAAGAATATCTTAGACCTTATAGGGAATCTTACAGGGTCTTCTTCAGGTGATGATTTCAATAGAATCGTTACTCGTTTGATTCATTGCTCAGGTCGAGTTTATCGCCTGCAACCAACAGATGATATTGAGGCATCACAGATGTTAGACTTGCTGTCAGAACTGCTAACCCATGAGTTATTATTCACTATTAATGAAAAATATTTGGTGCAGTAAAATTGAATGGGATGCCAAATTGCTAACTGAATTAAACAAACAGTGGATTCATTTCACTAAAAATGTTCCAGTACTATCGGAACTGAAGATTCCTCGTTGGATTTTCTCTTCAACACACATTAATGAATTTGAACTGCATGGTTTCTAAGATTCTTCTCTCACCGCCTATGGAGCTTGTTCATACATTAAGGTGACATACTTAACAGAAGATATATCTTCTAATCTCATTTGTGCTAAAAGTAGAGTGTCGCCAGTAAAAACAGTTTCACTCCCTAAATTGGAATTATCAGGTACTCTACTACTCTCCAGGCTCACTCATAAGATTCTGCCGATATTTCACATTGAATTCTCTATAATTGTCTCATGGACGGATTCAAAAATTGTTTTGAGTTGGTTCAAATCCACACCATCGAGGTGGATAACATTTGTAGCTAATCGAGTCTCTGAAATTCAAGAACTGCTTACTAGTTGCCACTGGCGGCACATACACTCTGCCGAAAATCCCGCCGATCACATTTCTCGAGGACTTCTTCCTTCTGAAATTATCACTTCTTCGCTTTGGTGGTATGGTCCAAGTTTTATTTCCTCGTCAGAATCGAATCCATATGATTTGTACAACGTGGAAGAATGTGATATCATACCTGAAGAAAGAAAGGTAATTTCATGTGCTCAAGTGGAAACCGATTTCACGTCAATATTTATCAGGTTCTCGAAGTTTTCCCGAATGCAACGATCTATTGCTTACTGTTTGAAATTCATCAATAATCTGAAGAGGAATGTTCGTAAACTCTCAGGTCCCCTCTCTGTATATGAATTAGAAAATTCAACACACATAATAATGAAATGTTTACAATCTGAATATCTTCCGTTTGAACTAAAATCACGAATAACAAATGAATTGCCACCATATAGCCATATAGCCCAATAACATCATTAGCTCCATTTTTAGATAGAAAAGGTATATTACGTGTAGGTGGAAGGTTAGCTAAGGCAACCATTTCCTTTGAACATAAACACTCAATAATTGTACCCGCAAAGCCTCATATTGTTCGATTGCCAATTGAACATGAACATATTCGGTTATATCATGCAGGAGCTCAAAACGTTCTTGCTAATTCACGCCTGAAATATTGGCCACTTAATGGCATGAGACGAGTCGAACTTGCTATAAAAAACTGCATAATTTGTCACTGGTTCAAGGCAGTAGCAGCTGAACAATTAATGGGTAACCTCCCTGCAGAAAGGGTAAATTTTTCTCGACCTTTTATCTCAGTTGGAATTGACTTTGGTGGTCCTATTCTCATAAGAGAATCTATCTTTTAGGATTATTTGAAACTGGTCTCAGATTTATCCACAGAAGCATTTATTCTGACACTAAAACGATTTATAGCTCGACGTGGTAACCCAACGACAATATTCAGTGACAATGGCACAAATTTTAAAGGTGCAAGTAACAAATACTCCAAGTCTACTTCCGTCAAAACCTCCCTTCAAGACTATCTTTCCACTAATGAAACTCGTTGGAAATTTTTACCCCAAACAGTCCCCAATGGGGTGGATTTTGGGAGGCCGGTATAAAATCCACCAAATACCACCTGAGACGAGTAGTAGTAAACTCAGATTTAACATCCGAAACTCTCTATACTGTGTTGTCACAAATTGAGAACATTTTGAACTTGCGCCCACTTTGCCCAATATCATCAGACCCCCACTACTTCACATGTCTTACCCCAGCACACTTTCTGTTCGGAGCGCCAGCGACATCCATTCCTGAAAATGATATCACTTATTTGAAGGAAAATAGACTGAATCTATGGCAACACTTTTCAAAAATAAGGCAACATTTCTGGAAACGATGGTCGGTGGAGTATTTAAATAGACTCCAAAATCGCCCAAAATGAATGAAATCGCGTGAAAATTTAAAGAAAAACATGCTAGTACTGATTAAAGAGGATAATTCACCACCTCTTCAATGTTCACTTGTTCAGATACTAGCTGTTTTGCCGGGTTCTATCAATAAGGTAAGAATAGTGAAAGTAAAAACTCCCAAGGGGATATTCATACGTCCGATATTAAAGGTATGCCCATTGCCCATAGAAGCAGTTGAAGAAACTCTTCCTCAGCGGGGGGGAGGATGTTGAGATACGAAACTTTGAATCTTCGCGCGCTTCCACCACCCACGCTTTTTTCGCTACCCTACCGCAGCGCCTAACGGGTAGAAGATCAACGATCACTGAGATACACCCTCTTCTTGTTCAGCCGCCCTTAAGTAAACACGTGGACCTGCATCTGCTATTTCACAGCACTTAAGTAACCACGTGCATCTATTCTCTTTACCTATTATCTATGTTTATACCCGTTATGTACAACTACAACCGTGATTGATTGAGTTTTCATGTTCCTGATTACGTTCAACTTCATTTTTGTTGGGTGGAAGGATTTAAAGTGTATGTAACGACCTGAGGCAGTTGGTTTTTTATACCATATAGTTTTTAATGCGTTTTTGTCTCTATGGACAAGCATATCTAGAAAAGGTATAGTGTTGTTAGTTTCTTCTCCAACGGTAAATTGTAGTTTTTCATAATAAATATTGAAAGTCTGAAGAATGATGTCACTGCCATTCTTAGGTATTATCAGGAAAAGGTCATCAACATATTACCTGCACAAAGATTGCTGGAAGGGAAATTTTGGTATACCTGGGTCAAGTAGTTTGTCCACAACGAACTGTGCTGCTATCGGTGATAGTACTGATCCCATAGGTGTTTCTAGTACTTGTTTATAAAACATGTAATTTGCTGAGAAGTAAGTCGAATTCGTTATTAATTTGATGATTTCTTTAAACTCGTTCATAGGTATATTACAATGTTCTTGAATTTGTGTCCAGTGATCTTCCACTAGTTCTAAAGTAAGCTCCAATGTAATGTTGGTAAACAATGATATGATATCCAAACTTATCATTTTGTAGTTTTCAGGTAGCACTAGGTTATTTACATCATTTGCGAATTCAAAAGAGTTTTTCACATAATATATGTTGTTGTAATTGTAGGCTTTCCTGATTATATCATTTATAAACTGTGATATTCTAGAAGTTTGGCTGTGTACAGACGATACTATTGGTCTTAATGCCAATTGTGGCTTATGTATCTTTGGTAATCCATAATATTTGGGACACACAGAATCGTAGCTCATCAATGTTTCAAGACTCAAGCTTTATTATAGAACAAAAAATCAACAAGATGATATCCAACCTTAAGAACCAATGGTATATAGCGGAGCAAGTAGCTAAAATATTGATGAGCTACGAAACTGTATGATATAGAAAACCAACTGCCTCAGGTCGTTACATACACTTTAAATCCTTCCACCCAACAAAAATGAAGTTGAACGTAATCAGAAACATGAAGACTCGAATTGTTAGCCTAACTCATCACTCACAGGTCCACGACAGCTTAAACAAGTTTTATGACATTATGCTCGAAAATGGATACCCAAGATAGCTCCTGAAAAAAATTGATCTTCAGCATCCCAAATGCAGATATAGTCGAGGCAACAAATGCTCAAAAAAAGGTATAGAGGAAAACGTTTGGAACACAATTTTTGACTTTCTTTGTTGGGACTAGTTTGGTGGTGAACATATCAAAAGTCCCCGCCCGTAGCCTTTGAGTCGGGGGAGAGAGGGGGTTTCAAGGTCCCATTTATCGGGTTTTCGCTCAAATCTCGGAAACTATGAATCATGACATGACCATTCAATACAAAACGAAATCCGATTAAATTTGCTACAAGTTTTATAACAACAAGTTCTTCGATATCCTGTATAGTTTTCAGGATATCTGCTCTTGAAAGTCTGTAATTGTCGACAAGTTCAACAAAATCAGGCTTATCAACATGCTCAATGGTAAGCTTGAGGACAATGGGATCAGGGCCCTTCAGGCAGAAAGTGATGTGAACGTTCTATTCGAGGATACGGCTGTACCGAAACAACAGCTAACAGTGTGATAATGTTGAACTCATAGTCCTCTTGATATAATATATACTATTTTACAAATTTTAAAGAAATTTAAGTGTTGTGCGTGAAATCTTAAGTTTTGCGACAACTTTCCATTTTTCACCATTCTCAGTCTCGTATTGGCTGATTTATGCACCAGTTTGTACCTACACATAGTGAGTAGTGGAGTCTAAATAGCACAGATTATCATTTAAGAATATATATACTTGTGGGCTTGCGGACCAGGTTCATCAACTTTATTGAAGATGATCTAGACGATTTTAATGGCAAAATGGGTTGCTATAACCATGTTTGTGCATATATTACTGTATATAAGACAATGGAATAGTCTCATATATCACAATCATTAAATCAAAACTGAGTTTATAGAAATAGAAAAGTGAATTAACATATAACATTACAACGGTAGGTACCATTGAATCAACTACTTATTCTCTTTGGTCGGCAGGATTTTCATCGTTTTCTTTGTTTCGATCTTTTTTTTGTTCAATATTCAATAATTCTTCTCCATCGGACCCCTTCAGGGAAAAGGTCAGAGGATCCTTCTGTTCTTCTTTATCTTCGGAGTCAACTTGAGGGACCCCAATCAGTCAGTTTCTCTGTCAATTTTGGCATGCTGATGAAAATTTGGGGTCCACACTTCGCTCTATAACAGTCTTTCGTAAATCGGCAGAAAATCATTTTCAGGATATCTTCCGGTGTAGCTTCTAACTCACTGTGCACTGGAACCAGGCAGTTGTTCTCAATCTTCTACCCATACATCTGAGGAGGCAGGTCATTTCCCAGCTACAGCTGAACTTGTTTGTGTTTGGAGTGTTTTACAGCTAGCTCGGTGAGAGACAAGAGATATCAGGCTTGAAAGTGGCCACTGATTCCAAGAATGACTTGTACCTGTAGGCATTTAGGGAGACCTATTTCGCTGGAGCTCCATACCTCGTCAGGTGCAGGTTTCACCTGCCTTTTGTACTTGTGCGGTGATGTGGAAAGCGTCTGAAAGTACTTACTGGATCTCTGGCGTCTTCAAATAAACCTTGCTTTTTCGAAATGCTGAAGATGTCGTATCGCATCCTGTAAAGGCTTGCAGTAACAGCACGTCTCTGAAATCTTGTTGCTGATGCTTTTGCGACGAGAAGAAGAAATCCTTTATCTGTTCAAGTCCAGGTTTGATGAAAATAATGCCCTTAAGCGCATTAGCTTCAGCCATCAAGATGACTATGAGCTCAACATCTTCACACGCAATCCCGACAGCTGTTGTTTCGGAATTTCCACAGCCGTATCCACGATCAGAACGTTCGAGTCATTTCATGCTTGTCCTCAAGCTACCCTCAAGCTACATTGTCCTCAAGCTAGAAGTAGCATTAGTTTATCATAATGTCGAACATGGTTTTATAATAGTTTAGAATGCTTGGGAAAATTTTACAGAAAATAATTCCAGATAGTCAAATAACTGCAAAAATGACATGTGGACGTACAAAGTCTTCGACAATTACACGCAGTGCTTTAGGACCGTATTCGCAAAAAAAATTGATATCAGATTTTAAAAAATCTCATTATTTTTCAATAGGTGCAAACGCATCGAACTTTGGTAATATAAAAACGTTTCCCTATGCCGTTCAGTTTTTTGATAGTAAAAAAGGTATTTGTCAAAAATTATTGCACTTTTACGAAGACGCTGACGGAACATCGCATGATATATATCAATGCGTTATAAAAATCACTGCTGATGCCGGCCTCTGCATTGATCAAATAAGTGCATACAGTGCAGATAATGCTTCTGTAAATTACGGCATACATAATTCGGTGTATCAGAAGTTGAAAGCGAAAAACGGGCATGTTTTCAAAGCTAATTGTTATTGCCACGTAATGAATAATTGTGTTAAGTATGCATTGAAAGGTCTCAATGTTGACGTGGAAAGCATCATAACGAAAATTTACAGCGAATTTAGTTCTTCAGCTTTGAAAACAAAGAAATTGAAAGAATGTTGTTAGTTTGCTCAAATAGAATACAAAGAGCAGCCAAGGCATGTTCCTACAAGGTGGTGGTCACTTTTGCCAGCTATAGATGGATTAGTACATAGTTGGCCTGCAGTTAAATATTATTTTTTGGAAAACGGCCCAAATAGCAGCCACAGGGTGCTATGGGAGTTCATTTTCGAAGGTTGCAACAATAATGATATAAACTCTGATGAAGAGTGTGAAAAAACTGACTGTTGCCTTTTCTTCTTGAGTAATGTATTGCCTGAATTCACGAAAGTGCTATTGCTATTAGAAAGTGATAGCTTCACTATTTTGGATATTGATCATGCAATGCGAAGTCTTTTGACCAATTGAAAAGCAGGTTGGCTGATAATTTTTTTGGAAGTAAAGTCAGAGACATTTTTAGGAAACTCACTGAAGATCAAAGGAATAAATTCACATCACAAGCACACATTTTCCTGCAGAGGGCAATCAAATACTTGGAAGAGAGATATGATTTTCGGCCTTTTGGCCTTTAAAAAAAGTTTATGCTTTTGTCTCTCAAATCAGATGAATTGAAACTGACGTGGGAAGTACTCTCTGAATTTCCTTTGATATTGAAAATTGAAGATGCAATTGACATTGATTCTCTTTATACAGAGTTCGAATGTCTGAAAGCTGTTTTTGAGGTCCTCCTAGTTGCTTTTTTTTGTAAATTCCAACAAGCAACGCCTTTTGCGAAAGGATTTTTAGTTTATTAAAAAAATTATGGACCAAAGAGCGAAACAGAATGTCCATGGATTTAATCAAAGCTGAACTGCAAACTCTAATCAATTTTGAAGAGTCTTTCTCAGAAATGATATCAGTTTTGCAAAGCAGTGACGGACAGAAAATTCTGAGAAGTCCAGTGATAAGTATTTAAAAAATAGTTCATTCAGATTAATTTTGATAGTAGATGATTTTAAGTTCGCCAAAGAGGTCTTAAGTTTTTGTTTCAAGTTAAGTTTTTTCATGTAGCTAACTATTCTGTGATGTTGATTTTCTTACTTGAAGAGATGCTCCATTTTTCATTTTGAGTTTTTTCAATATATATATATAAAACTTTACCTTGATTTTTTATCAATAATTTGTTTAATTTTGAGTTTAATTTTCATGTTTGAATATGTAGGTACCTGAATTTGATTTTTATTTGAAAAAAAGCAGCTGATTTATTTTTGTATTATTGTATTATTAGTAATGTCTATGTATATGATATAGTTGGTATGTATGAATATTGTTTCTTGATAAATTTCACAAAAAATTAAGGTAATTTTTCCATTTAAAATGCCTCACTAGTAATTTTGTAATATTTTTTCCTATTGCCCGTCCAACAGCCAACATTTTTTGTTGGATTTCTACTCTAAAGCTACAAATTTGTTTGTAACCCCAGAAATGTCCAGGAAAAGTCAAGCCCGCATCTGGCAGCCCTAGTCAAGGCTAATTTTATTATTGCTAGCCAGTGTGAGAATATTATTCCATCACAAGGGAGAGAATGCAAATACATTTAAATTGCATGGGGGCAGAGGTGTTGCAGAATATTTCTTTCATCTCAAGAGAGAGAATTCCAGCATTCTGTAATCAAATTTGATATCAGAATTGGCGAATTCTGTGATGATCGTGGAGAAAGACTTTCATTAAAGCTGAACTAATAGCTACCTTAGCATCGGATGTTTGTGGTGAAAATTATTTCATGATAAATGCATCTTTAGATGTTATTACCGATAACTTACAAAATGGTAGATATAAGATATTCCATACTATTGGCAAACAATCAGAAAATGAACCAAGTGTCAGCAACGAAATTTCAAGTATTATTGATTATGTTGGCAACAGAGAAAATTTACAAGAATTGACCGAGAAATTGATAGAAAATTTTGAAGAAGAATCGACAGAGAATTTAGAAAAAAAATCGACAGAGAATTCAGAAGATGAATTGACAGAGAAATTGGAAGAAGATTTAACGGGAAAAAAATGTAGATCATTTAGATTTACAAAAAACAAAAGTATCTATTTGTAAAGAAAATTAGACCCTCTGATAGCGATATTACTGTTTTTGGCTTAAGGAAAAGGGGGAAGAAAAAAAACATCAAAATTCTTCCTTTTAGTAAAAAAACTGTAAAGATAGAGTTGATAGTATTTTGAATTAGATACTGCCACAAAATTTTGTAATTCCAGATTCAGTTGAATATAACAGACTTGGTTCCAGTAAATGATATCGATTTACGGATTTTGGAGGTAAATATTTCAATATTAAAAAATTTTTTTGATCAAAATGCCTGGATTAACTTTAAACTTATATTTAAACTCGCTACTTTTCTGGATATCAAGAGAGCGTTCGATCAGGTCTGGCATGCCAGACTGATTCGGAAGCTTCAGGATATCCATCTCCCCCTCCATCTGATTAAACTTTTAGTTTCTTATCTTTCCGACCGCAGCATCAGAATAAAAGTACAAAAATCCTTTTTCGAACCATTTATTCCACGAGCGGGAATTCCGCAAGGATCGATCCTCGCTCCCCTCCTTTACCTCCTTTTCACATACGATTTCCCCCATCCTTTAAATATAGATACACAGATTTCGCTTTTTGCAGATGACACGGCGATATGGACCACGGCGAGGACGTCGACACTATGCAACCGCATAGCGCAGGGCCACTTAGACCGGATCAGTACGTGGGCGAGCAAATGGAGAATAACACCTACCCCAAGTAAAACACAAACAATACTATTCCATCACCCAAATTACACTCAAATACGTAAATTCAACAAAAACGACGTCCGACTAAGGTTATGGGGTGAAAATCTTGAACTGCAGGAGGACATTATTTGGGAGTCACATTCAATCAACACAACAATTGGAAATCCGATCTTCAAAACACACTCAAAAAAGTCCGAAACAGATCTAACATTCTATATGCTCTAAGAGGCAGAATTCGAGGATATAATCCTCAAACTCTGTTAAACACGTATAAAACGTTCATAAGACCAGTAGTAGCATATAGATCGTTACTCCATTCGACTCTACTTCACAGATACGTCCGACAGTTGGAGAGCTGCGAAAGAGCAATCTGCCGTAGTATTTTCCGTCTAGACAGACGTTATCCGTCACACTTAGTACACGAACACGTAAAAATTCCCCCCATTTTTGAACACCTCCAAAATCTCCAAGCTCGATACGCCCAACGTACATGTTCCAATTGATTTAAAAGAATCATTTCATCCATGGCTACAATACAATTGTCTCCTTTATTTTATACAGTTTAGGAATATTCAAATAAGTTTATTTAATGAAATTATTAAACGCACACAAGAAAGAAATAACCTAAAAGCATTGCATGCAACAGGTGAATACACGATATAGATACATCGCATGCGCTTTGGTGACTGATTTCCATTTTTCCATGATTTAGGACCATGTGAATAGGTTCCTATGCTTTTTGTAGGAGAAGATTCCTACGAGAGTGCTGCAGAATACCGAAATCTGATTCTCATGGGAAAGCCGCCATATTTCCCATAGGAGTCAAATCGAGAATCGGGGCCCTGATAGGTGGACATCACGAACCACTACGTCATACATTGCAGTGACAGCGCATTACATCCTATGTGATACATGGGAATTGAGTTCTGCACTCCTAGGTTGTTTTGAGTGCCATAAGATACATACTGCAGAAAATATCAAGGATGAGTTAGTGAGAATAACGTCCGAATGGGGAATTCATGACAAAGTTGTAGCTTGTACAGCAGATAATGCTGCAAATATGATAGCTGCATTACGTCTCACACAGTGGAAGCATTTTCCATGTATTGCCCATACAATAAATTCAACTGTTCGTGCAGGTCTCTGCGAAATGCAGCGAATCATTAAAACTATCGTAGAGTATTTCCACAGAAGTTCAATAGCTACCAGAAAACTTACGGAACTGCAAGAACAACTCAGGCCTGGACAAGGAATACTTAAATTGAAAATAGATGTTATAACCAAGTGGAATAGTACTCTCGATATGTTGGAAAGGATGGTGTTACTTCAGGAACCTATTGAAGCGTCAATTGGATTATTACATAACCCTGTAGAAAATCTGAGTGAAGAAGAATGGCAGATACTACCAGATGTCATACAAATATTAACCCCATTCAAACAATTAACTGAAGAAATGTCATCCGAAAAGGAAGTTACAATATCCAAGGTTGTAGCAGCTACAAATGTGATTTCAGCTGTTTTAAAGAAAATACGTACAAACCTCAACCATGAACGCACGAAATCTGTACGTGAAAGGTTATTAAACGAGTTCAGTTCAAGGTTTAAGAACTATTCTCGACTTCCGCTGTTATGAAAGGCTACAATATTGGATCCTAGATTCAGAAGGCAGGCATTTGTTGACAATTCATGTTATGAGTTCTCCCAAAATTCATTAAAAACGAACTTGAAGAAATATCTGTCAACACTGCGGAAGGCGTTACAGATGATATTGCTCCGGAGACCAGTGAAGATTCCTTTTGGTACGAGTTTGATAAACAAACTAGTTCTAAAAATGTTTTGCCTGCTGTAACATCAATTTGTACGTTAAGGCAGTACATAGAAGAGAAGCAATTATCCCGAAGGGAAAATCCATTGGATTGGTGGAACAAGAGGAAAGTGTTGTATCCTGGACTAGCTTACTTGGATCAGAAATATTTATGTGTGGTGGCTACTTCAGTTCCCTCGGAGAGAGTTTTCTCAAAATCAGGACAAGTTTTGTGCGAAGAACGTGCATCGTTAAAACCCAAGCGAGTGGAAAAACTAATATTTTGGAACATGAACCAAATATTTTTAGAGTGAGTTTTTTGTGTTTAGTGATTTTAGTATTGGGTTTGCTGTACATATGATACGTATTTTTTTGTAATGAAGACCTGAATGTTCCAGGTGTTGAAGGTAGTGAAGCAACCGTTTTTTCTGTAGGAACAGGAATAACATTTTTGACTTTTTAAATGTTAGAAATTTTTTTGGGAAAACTCCCTGTAAAAGGCCTCTTTTCAAGGGAAATAGTGAATTTTTTAAAAATTTTGTTGAGTAATCTGTGGAGTATTTAGGTTCACTAAATGATATTAAAGATAACAAAATCATACAAACGGGTCGAAAAACTGGTTTTCTAGGGCTGATTATATGTTTACTTAGTGTCAAGAATTTATTTGTAGATGTGAGTGAGGGTGATAATTTAAAATTTTTGTTAACGTATGTTACCTCAGTCAGGGTCATCTGGAAATGTTTGTTTTAGCCACTCGCTCAAGGGGAGGGTTTTCGAACAACCCTACAGCATATCATTTCGAAAATGCCTACAAAAGACCTCTTATACACAGCGAAATAGCTTCATTAGAGAGTGCTGATTGATTAGCTCAGGACAACATCTCAATTTTAAATATCACGGTAAAAATAACAAATGAATGTCCCACTGCTGATCTGTTATATGAGCAGATAGAAGTTTCAGATGGAGAAGAGGATTTATTCATTAAAACCCATAATACCATTATGAACTGCATATTTTTTTGTGATATTGTTGAATATATTGCCGGGTTTATCTGTAAAAAATTAGTCACAGTCTTAAATGGCCATTTTTGTGCTAATGCCTTAACTTCAGAAAATTCTTTGTCGCTGCTTTTAAATTAAAAAAAACGAGGAGGTCTTCGTAAACCATCCAGAGAAGTTGTTAAAATGTGTGCTATTGCTGAGGGTGCAATTAAATCGAAAGAAAACTTCACCTCGCCAAACATTTTAATAAAATTAATATCTTCGTCAGTTAGAAAACTAAATATCAACTCATTATTTATAAGTTCAGAAAGTAATTTCCTAGAACAGGATCCATTCCAGAGTCATTGCCTACAATCAATTAAACTGATATTAAAAAAATACTTTTCAATTAGAATGCATCATATTAATTCCAAAAAAATGAACCTCGTTATAGAATAAGGCAACATCTTACTAAAACTATTACTTTTAGCCACCAATAGAAAGGCTAAGGCGGAGAGACATACACTTGGGCAGTTGGCAGTTATTAAAAATTATAAAAATTAAAAAAAACTTATTTATTAAATTATGTTATATTAATAAAGATTTTTGTATTTGTATTGGTTATATTTTTCAAAATAAAAAAAAATTAAAGTAATTATTTCGTTGCATGGCAGAAGTGTTTGACATTATCCCTTTCTAGTTTCTGTAATTATTCAAAAAATACATAAAAAACATCTCAACATTTTAATTAATTTATTGTTTTCGTTTCATCTACCTATAGCTGTAAAAAATAACCAATTTGATTTTAAGTAGGTATTTATTTCATCTTTTTTTCAATGGAAACAGATTTCCTATGAATAAAATCAATTCATTGTTACAGTAAACACATTACCATTGTTTATCTATTGGTAAAACTATAAAAATCCTATTTCCTTTGCTTAAATATAATTTAAACTAAAAAAGGAAAAAAAGGAAACACACGTGTTTCATTCCTCCCTGAAGTATGTGTCAGGGAGGCGGGCAGCTTGAGTTTGGGATTAACTCCTTCAGCCAGATCAGAGGATACACTTGTATGTACAAGTGCATTAAGGAAAGGTGAGATGGGATATTTATGGAACATAGGAAGTGTGGGTAGGGTTCAGAGGATTAATACTGGCCCAGCATTCGCCTTATAAGTTTGCAAGCAGTGACTTACATTACCATGAGGAAACCTCTGAGAAAAACTCATGGCAGACCAGTCGGCCCCGGGGTTTGAACCCGAGACCTCCCAAATGCTAATTTAAACTAAATTTAAACCCACTTAAATAATCTAAAACGCGCGGCTTTTTGATCGCATTCGCTCCGTCTCTCTCTTCCTTATGTTGTCCGCAACCAGCTGCATGCACTAAGATAGGTAGGGTTGCCATCCGTCCGGGGTTCCCCGGATTTGTCATAGTTTAGTGGGCGTCCGGACGAGGCTTTCAAGATATGTCCCGGTAAAACCCGGACAAATTTTGCGTCAGGGGAATCCCGATGAATTGAAAGATAAGCAATATATAAAAACAAATCTTAGGTGACCGATACAGCCCGATCACTCCAGTCAATCACAGTGACACGCAGCACGCTCACACAGTACGGACTCAGGAGGATGGCCCAATATTACAAGGGTGTATGTTACAAATTCAAAAATATTGCCTTAGTATTCTTACAAGGAACTATGTCGTCTGGGCTACACATAGAACTTGGTTTGATTATGTATCACTATTTCATCGAACACAAATGGGAGAAATACAAGGGTGTATGTTATTTTCGTTACTTGTTAGGTATTCCAAAGGTGTATGTTTATTCATAGGACCCTATTTTATATGTATTATTATTTGGCCGGACAACAAAGTTGTATGTTAAAGCATACACCCTTGTTACTCTTTTCTTCCATCTATATAAGAATATCATGGTTGTATGTGACTCATAGAACTTTATTATACTATATTTTTTGGGTTACGTTGATGTAACAAAGTTCTATGCTAGAACATACACCTTTGTAATCGAATTGGGTTGTCTAAGAATATAGGTTATGTTTACTGTTTATTTATGTTGTAGCGGTTTTCAATCGAACGTACTGAAGGTATTTTTGCTAATAAAACTAGATAGTGAGTTGTCTTAATTAACTAAGGTGTTTTAATACTGTTAGTGCACAAAATGGAAGAGGATATTGATAGTAGTTGCAGCAAGTATAATTCGGAGATATACGATTCCGACAAAGACCCAGAGTTTATTCTAGAAGTATCCAAAAAAAAACCGTCGGTAAGTTACTATAACGTTTCTAGATAAAAAAAATATTACACTTAAATTATTTTTCCGTGCGTGTAGTATAACAAAAATGTAGTTATAATATATGCTTGCTAACGAAACCTTTTATAGGTTATATATTTCATATTTATATATATACATATATATATATATATATATATATATATATATATATATATATATATATATATATATAAATATATATAATATATATATATATATATATATATATATATATATATATATATATATATATATATAATACGAGTTTTTTTGGGGATGTGGCAATAATACCAAAGTGTACTCTTTTAAGAATTTAATTCCGAGCATATTTTCTTTTTTTCAGGATGATAAAAATTAGAGGAAAGTTGATTGAAATACCTTGTCCTTCATCTTACTCGTCCAGTAGTTCTGACTACGATAATGAGGGGCATCTGTCATTCAAAAGCGCAATCCAAGCATAGGGAGGTTTCTGATAACGGGGAGAGAGTACATGTTCTTCAGAGAGTAGTCATAGCAAATGCAGGCTGTAGTAATAATCAAGATGAAGATGAAATTAAAAACAAACAAATTGAAATGAATGGGGAAGAAATTGAAGTGTTTGAAGAAAATGAAGATAAGTTAAGAAACGAAACCAAGAGTTGAATTGAGTTTGACAAATCGGAAAAATATTTTACAAGAAAGCTGAAGATAAAAAAGTGGACGTGGAGGCGCCAGCTAAGAAATTAACTCGAATAAGACAAAGGCATACAGAAAAATGGGCATGAAACATTAGAAAAGAATGTTTTGATAGAGGAAAATAATATATTTCGGTTCGAAAAAAATTGGTGCCTGCTAGGAAAATAAGAACAAATAAGGATTGCTTAAACAAATGCATTTACAAGTGCGCACAAAAAGTGAGTGAGAACCAAAGAAAGGAAATATTTTCCAATTACTACAAACTAGACGCGACACAAAAGAAAATGTTTATCTTAAACACAACAGTAATGTTTCATCCAGAAAGAAGAAGGAAGGGAAAGAATGCTATGAACTCTAAAAAAAAGAATAGTTTTAAATATTTTTCAACTGTCAAAAATGACAAAATTCAGGTATGCAAATTATTTTATTGCGGTACCTTATGGGTAAGCCAAAAGCCAATTTACAATGTCCACAAGAATAAAACAATTTCGAACACACCTGGGACCACTGCACAAGGAAAACATAAAAACAAGTTTACATCTCAAGAAAGTGCTAATCTTGTGAAGGAACATATCAATATGTTTCCTAGAGTCCAGTCTCACTATTGCCGCCCAGACACTCAAAAAAAATATCTGGAAGGAGATTTATCCATACAGAAAATGTATAAGTTATACACGACCTTTGTTCAAGAGAAAGGTTTTGCTCCTGTTAAGTACTGTATTTACCAGAAAATATTTTGTACACAATTTAACATAAGTTTTAATAAGCCGGAAAAAGATCGGTGCGATTTATGCACAGAGATTGAATTAAAAGGAAAGGAGGAGAATATGACTGAAGAACTTGGAATTGAATATGAAAAGCATCTTAAAGAGAAACAAGCGATGAGAGAAAAGAGAAAAAATGATAAAGAAAACGATATTCCAGTCTTATGCTTTGATCTGGAAAATGTTTCAAGTTGTCCTAAAGCAGAGATCAAAAACTTTTTTCATAAAAGTAAACTTAGTGTTTACAACATGATTGCTCGCTTATCTATAACTAAAGATGTTTATTGTGCAGTTTGGTCGGAAGCTGTACATGGAAGAAGTGGCAACGACATTGCAAGCGCCGTGTATAAAATTTTAAACCAGGTCTTGCAGGAGCATCCCGAATTTGAAGAAATAATTCTCTGGAGTGATAGCTGTGTTCCTCAAAATAAAAATAGTCTAATGAGTTTTGCTATGGCTCATATTTTGCAAAAGTTTTCCCATATTAAAAAGCTCACTATGAAGTTTTCTGTGCCAGGATACTCCTGCATCCAGGAAGTAGATGCAGTTCAAAGTGTCATAGAACGACCCTTAAGCAAGTCAGTATACTTCTCACCAGTTTCTCTATTGAGACTTTTGGTGAAAATACATAGTCGAAAACCATACAAAATAATGACTTCATCGATTTCCAGTCATATTCAATGAAAATAAATTATAAAGAAGTTCCTTTCTCAAAGATAGCATGTTTAGAGTTCTCCAAATGTTTTTTTTGAAATCAAATATAAAACTTCATTCCTTGAATCCGATTTTGTGTCGTGTAATTTAAGACCTAGACGAAATATTAGAACCCAATCTCATGTCACAGCTGACTCAAGTGAAACGGAAGTTATTCCAGTGATCCTAAAACAGAGTGATGCTAAAGCAACTACTTTACCTAAGGAGAAGAAACGGAATAATAAATCCGAAGATAGAATAGAATAAAAAATTTCGACCTTCTCGTATTTCATGTTTTCTGTAAAGGAGAAAATACATTTTCTTTTTTCAGGATTAAAGCTTCAGTTTAAGAATAATATTTTTTTTTCAATATCTAGAAGATTTTATTAGTATTCCAAAGTTGTATGATGCATATTTTGTAATAATATTTTTTTTGTGAAAGTCACAAAGTTGTATGTTATTCTTTTTTATGAAAAATATATATTTTTTGATAAATAATTATTCTTTTTTGTGTGTTAACTTTCCATTTAGACCCAACAGAATGAAATGCAAGAGTAATGTTTTGAAAATATATTACCATATTTTTAATCCTGGAGGAAAATATTCAAAACTCATTTTTCTCATTTTAAACATTATGTTACTAAGAACCATGTAATTAATATTGGGCCAGCGGCTAGCTTGATACTGCGGCACAGCAATTTCCGTAAGTTTACATCAAATAATAATAATAAACGTCTTTTATTTGAGAAAAAACTACTACTACTACAAATTACTTGTGGCTTTTTTGAGTATGTTGACTGAATAAAAACAACTTTACATGAATATAATGTGTGTATATTACAGTATATTCCTTTTCAGATCAAAATGCTCAAGCGTAAATGCACGTTCAACAGCGAATTGGAAAGCAAATATCCTATGTTGAAAAGAGGAAAATGTGCACAATTTGTTCTACGCACATTTATATTAAAGAGCACCTAAGCACAGAAAAACATAAAGCTAATTCGAAAGGCCAAGCTAGTAATTCAAGCATTACGGCACTCTTTGAAAAAACACCTAGCTTACCAGAAAATGTTATTAGAGCAGCCGAAGGTGCGATGGTTTACCACACAGTTAATCACCACATGTCGTTCAATTCTTTAGATTGAAGTAATTCACGTAACCGAGTAATGTTTTCGGAGTCAAATACGGCCAAAAACATGACATGTAATAGCACAAAAGCTACAGCTATTGTAAACAATGTGTTGAGCCCTCTATCAATTGCCGAACTCAAAAGTGATATAAAAGATGTTGCATTCATAAGCGTATCTACCGAGGCTAGTAATCATGGCAGCACAAAATTATTCTCCATAATCAATCACTATTTTGATAAACAAAAAAACGGCATTACATTGACGCTCATTGTAATTCAATCTACTGAAAATGAGACATCAGTGCTTTTTGTGTCCAAAAAAAGTGCAACATTGGCAAATGATGCACCTAAATGTGCTAACTGTGGTGCTTATTACCACAATTCATGTGCAAAAAGGGCTAAACCAAATGTTGATATTGTCTATATGGCTTGTTGCGGAAATGAGGATTTTGATGATACTTCTCTAATCGAAGATGAAAGTGATCTCAAAGACCTAGACCCTAGTACTGAAGCTTTATACAAGCTATTATCAAAAAAAATCAACTACAATTTCAAAAATATTTCTGGTGCCATTAATAAATTAAAATATAAAATATCAGATATTGAGGGCAGACTTGACATCATTGAAGATAACTCTCTTTTTATTGCCGACGAGGTCATAGCTGAGATTCAAGACCAAAAATTTCGCGAGAATAATATAATCTTCTATAATGCTGCTGACTCAAAAAATGCGAACGCCACGGATAAAAATTTAATTATCGAATTTGTTTCTAATTATAATGAAGATCCGCCATTTTCTCTCGATGATATAATTGTTTCAAGTTTGGGAAGTAAATTCCAGAGCGGTTCTTCTCGCTTCCATAACAAGAAGACGACTTGCGACGGTAAACTATCGTTATCAGCTGATTTCACTCATAAACAAAGAGGGTACCGTGCAAAAGTTGTCAATGAGCTAAAATCTCGTAAGAGTAAAGGCGAAGTGGGTATTTTCATTAAGTATATTCTTGGTCTCCCCACCATCGCCGACGACAAATCTCACAAAAAAAACAAAACTTCGTCGAATAATTCCTCTGAATAGGAATTACCAAGCCCAATACAAATTAAAGTTTATTACCAAAACGCTCATAGTATCCGAGGAAGGCTGAATGTTATTCGCAATGGAATTGGTTTATTGGATGATAACGACATTATTGCTCTAACCGAAACTTGGCTCAACGACGATATTAATGATGCAGAACTAGGTTAATTATAATATTATAAGATGTGATAGATAATTATTTTCTAGTGATAAGAAGGATGGTGGAAGAGTCCTCATTGCTCTTCATAAAAAATTTATGTTTGAAAAAATTACTACTAGTAATAACTACTTTGAATTAACATTTATAAAAATTTTCACAAATAACTCTAGTTTTATCATCGAGGTTTGTTATATTCCCACCGGATCTAAATCAGAATATTATAGCGAATTTATTGAATGTTTACAAACATCTCTCTGTGATTATCTAGTCAGCGAAAATACTAGTAAGTTCTGCATCTTAGGGGACTTCAAAATCCCAGGTTATACTTGGCTTGATAATTCACGTTATTTCGCCGTTCATGATTATCATAAAGACGTTAATTTTAGAGAGGCAGCTCATATTATGTCTGAGTGGTGTAAATTACATAATATGATTCAATTAAATGATCTCAAAAATGCCTCTGATAACGTTTTAGATATAATATTTACTAACTTTTATAACTCCAAAAGTACCTTGAGTGAAGTTGTGATTATGTAATTGTAATGAAGTCATTTTCGACTATAAACATGCGAATTTCACTGAAATGTCAAAAAAATTAGAGGATATAACAATTCCCACAAACATCTCGAATGAATATTAGCTCAATGAATGTGTGAACAATATCGAATTAATTTTTTAAAATCTAATTAACGAATTTGTACCAACTTTGGAAATTAAAGCACGCGCCTTTCCCCATTGGTACTCTAACGATCTGAAAGCAGCTATAATCAATAAAATAATCTCCCATGAATTATATAAAAGATATAATTCACTAATTTCCTATGATAAATTTTTAAAAAATAGAGCATATGCTAAATCATAAGCTCGTAGGGATGAAAAACTACATCTCGAATCTACCGAAGAGTCTATAAGAGATAACTCCAAAAATGTCTTCAAATATGTTAATAAGCTTAGCTCTAATAACTCTATTCCGTCTACTGTCCATTTCAATGATCGAATTGCTGATATGGCCAAGATATAGTCAATCAATTTTCCAGTGAGCTTAGAAGTATCTACCAGAACACTGATCTTAGTAATACATCCTTACATTTTGAATTTAATGACTGTTTTTTACTTAGAGGATATTGAATCATTCATAAGCAATTTGAGCTCTAGCCAGAGTCTTGGCCCAGATAGAATTCACCCTATTTTAATTGTTAATTGCAGTGAAGCCATTAAACACAAACATTTTGTTTTCACAACGATGGGTTAAACTTTATGAAAAAAAAAGAATACTCTCAAAACTTCGATTGAAAACATTTCTTAAGTCCCCCTTCTATAATGTTCCGAACATTTTCTCACTCTTAAAGTTAGAATAATCATTCACCAATATTTTACTGAATGAATTAGAAAAGTGTAAAAGTAACTAAATAAGTATTTTATAGATTGGTAGTAATGTTATATTATGTTATGTTGGTAATGTCATCAATAAAGAGTGCAGTTGTTAAGTGAAAATCAACGTGTTATAATAGGTTATGGACGATCAGTTAAAATATTTCAAGTATTTGTGTTGATACAGTTCAAATAGTGTTGAATTTTTAGGTTAAGTATGGCTATGAACTATATACAAAGTATTCCGAAACTGAAAGGCAGAGGAAATTACGTTGAATGGAGTTTTGCGGCTGAAAACTTATTGGATAAGTTCCCGGATTGTACGTGCAATAAAGGAAACAACTGCTTCGATATAATTGTGGACGAAACATTAAAAAACATGTTCGATGACTCAGGCTATTCCAGAAATATAACCTTACTTCGGCTTTCAATCTCAATAAGGTTATAAAACCATAATTCTATGACCTCGTATGTGACAGAATTGGTCGATAGAGCACAGCACAGATGTTAAAAGGCACAGGATTTGTAATCACGGATGAATAGATCGGGTCACTGTTATTGGCAGGCTTGCCTGAAAAAATTTCTCCCATGATAATGGCCATAGAACACTCCGGTATTGAAATAACCACGGAAGCCATAAAATCGAAGTTAATCGATATGGAAGTTGCGAGATCCACCGATACAGATTCCAGTAGCGCTGCATTCGCTGCGAGAAAGTGGCTATCAAAGAAGAATAACAACAACAAACATGGCGGACAGACTTCGAAAGTGACAGGAAACAAAGTTACATGCAAGACAAAATACACGCGAATAAGATTACTCAAGAACATCAAAAACTTATACAGGAAAACTGTTTACTAAGAAACAAAACAGCATCCATTACAGTGGACCGAATACACCATTCAGATGACTATGTTGGAAGAGATGAAGCAGAAAAGAAGTTTAGCGACATAGAAAAAGAACTGAACAGTTTAAGGAAACTTATATCGAATGTTTGTGTCACAAAAAATGAAATGAAGCAAAACTCAAATATATATGCTGACAGATGCAAAGGTCAGAATATAACAGCTAAAACTGAAGAACGAAAAACTGACTCTATTGAAAAGAAAACAGATAACCTCACCTTGATGGTACCAAGTTCCAAAAAAACGGATGTAAAGGCCTCAGTTTCCGAATTGAAAGATATGGAGAAAATACAACGAGGCATAATGAATGATGTTTTGAATCTCGAGGTTCCAAATACAAAACAAATTGATCAAACAAATGATATAAACCAGATTGTAAATAATGAAGGTTTTACTGAAGCTATCAGAAGGAAGAAAAAAATGGAACAAAAGATTGGAAAAGCTACAAAAGACCGATCAAATGGACTACTTGTTGGCTTTGTGCAGGAAAAAATGGCTTGGTTTTATTTAGGTAGAATAAAGAATACAGAGGCCACAGTTGAAATGATACGTGATTATTTAAAACAAGAGGAAAACTCCGAAGGATTCGTCATTGAAAAGTTACAATCGCATGAAGATTTCTCTAGTTCCAAATTAGGGGTTCCATTTAGATTGAAAGACAACTTGGATGACGAAAATTACTGGCCTGTTGGAGTTTGCATTCGGAGATTTCATTTTCCATACACTCTGAAAAAGAAAACTTTTTTATTAAAATGGAGAAACGGTCTGAGTGTGGTGAACGAAAAATAGTGGACACTAGTGTGATGAGTTTGATACATCAAAATGTACGTTCCATTGGAAATTGTGTTAATCAGTTGAATAATCTACTAAGCAGTGAAGAGGATTGTGATGTGCTTTGTGTGTCAGAACATTGGAAGTCATTAGATCAAGTCCGAAATGTCAGTTCTGCGCATGCGCGACTTCGGGGCGTGGCTATGATCGGGAAGTCGGACATTTTGCGGATGGCGGCCATTTTCCAAGATGGCTGACCACGATATCCCGTAATTCAGAACCTGGCCAACAGATGGCGTTTCAAGATGGCTGACCACAGTATTATCGTAATTTGGAACTTGACCAACAGATGGCGTTTCAAGATGGCGGACCACGGTATTACCGTAATTTAGAACTTGACCAACAGATGGCGTTCCAAGATGGCGTTTCAAGATGGCGTTTCAAGATGGCGGACCACGGTATTATCGTAATTAAGAACTTGGCCATCAGAGGGCGTTCTTACAGATCACGTTCTTACAGATCACTGTATTATCGTCATTAGGAACCTGACCACCAGATGGCGTTCCAAGATGACAGATCATTATATTCTCATCATTCAGAATTTCGCCAACAGAGGGCGTTTCAATAGCATTCAAGTTTGAATGTTTGACGTATGACAGTTCTATGCTCTGAGATATCTATGGTTCAAGATGACATTTAACCGTAACGAATGACAGATGGGATGACGTATGACAGTTCTATGCTCTAAGATATCTATGGTTCATGATGACATTTGACAGCAACGAATGACAGATGGGATGACGTATGACAGTTTTATGCTCTAAGATATCCATGGTTCAAGATGACATTTGACCGTAACGAATGACAGATGGGATGACGTATGACAGTTCTATGCTCTAAGATATCTATGGTTCAAGATGACATTTGACCGTAACGAATGACAGATGGGATGACGTATGACAGTTCTATGCTCTAAGATATCTATGGTTCAGGATGACATTTGACAGTAACGAATGACAGATGGGATGACGTATGACAGTTCTAAGCTCTGAGATATCTATGGTTCAAGATGACATTTGACCGTAACGAATGACAGATGGGATGACAGTTCTATGCTCTAAGATATCTATGGTTCAAGATTACATTTGACAGTTACGAATGACAGATGGGATGACGTATGACAGATCGATGCTCTAAGATATCTATGATTCAAAATGACATTTGACAGTTCTATGTTTCAAATCCAAGATGGTGGATGCGCGAGGCTATGAGAATAAGCATGGGGGCCTAGAGAACTGAAATTGTAAATGGGGGCCTCCAGGTGCCTTCGTGCAGGCTCAGACGACTGAGTTCGATATATAGAAATATATGGAGTCTTCATGGGGGCCCTTGAGACTCTTATACAAATTTTAACCTTACTTTTCGTTAGCTGACTTACAGATCACGGTTCAGGAATCCCTTAGAACCTCATCAACAGAGGGCAATCGTATTCAATATTTGACGTATAACAGATCTATGGTTTAAATCAAAGATGGAGGATCTATGGTCTTTCCTCTTTCAAATCCAATATGGTGGATTACAGGTGACGTCACGTACCTAGTTGATTTAAAAAAAATTCAAAATTGAAATAATCGAGCTCGGGGTTTGAACCTCTATATTAGGAGTCCATGGCTCTAACAAGTTAAAAAAAAATTAAATTGAAAAATCCAACACGAGGATCAAACCTATATATCTGAAGTCCAACACTATCAATTTCAAAGAAAAATTCATACTGAAGAAATCCACATGTAGAATTGAACCCAATATATATATATTTGTTCAACACTATGTTCACTGCTCTTTAAAAAAAAAATTTCAAATTAAAAAATCCAACGCGAGAATCGAACCTCTATATCAGAAGTCCAACACTATCAAGCTTAAAAAAAAAATTTCAAATTAAAAAATCCAGCACGAGGATCGAACCTATAGATTTTTCAATTAACACTTATTAGTTATTAGTTATATCAATTTCAATACTAGGATAATATTGAATGAATCATACATGAAAAACTATATATATATATATATATATATATATATATATATATATATATATATATATATATATATATATATATATATATATATATATATATATATATATATATATAACGAAGAAGTCATTACAAGAGCAAAACTGGAAGACAGAGAACTGCTCGAGATAATCAAAAAGAAGAAGAAAATCCCATATTTTGGTTACATAATGAGAAAGGGAGATTGATATAAGTTTTCACTGTAAATATTAAAAGGGAAAATTGAAGGAAAACGAGGTTCGGAATTGAATTATTCATAAAAGAATACGTTATAACTATTATATATCACAATTTCGAAATTTTATTCGTTGGACATCTCCGTAAGTAAATGAATTAATTAGATACAAGGTCATTATTCCGTAATATCAGAAGTCCAACACTATCAATTTCAAAAAAAAATTCATACTGAAGAAATCCACATGTAGAATTGAACCCAATATATCTATATTTGGAGTTCAACACTATGTTCACTGCTCTTTAAAAAAAAATTTCAAATTAAAAAATCCAACGCGAGAATCGAACCTCTATATCAGAAGTCCAACACTATCAAGCTTAAAAAAAAAATTTCAAATTAAAAATCCAGCGCGAGGATCGAACCTATATATCAGAAGTCCAACACTATCAATCTTAAAAAACAAAATTCATACTGAAGAAATCCACATGTAGAATTGAACCCAGTATATCTATATTAGGAGTCCATGAACCAACCAGTTGGGATCCCTTCGAAAACTGAGTGGTTGGAACATGGAGTCGTTGTAAAATATGCTTGTTCGGGAGGGGAGCTGTTTTGAACGGAGTTGTTTGGGGTTGAATAGATGCACGTTGAAGTATTGAAGCTACTTGCTTATCCTCTATTCGTTCAAGACGTTCACTTATTGGAGAAAATAATCGTTGAATCGTTCTATCTTCCTCAGATCGTTCCATCTTGAAGGCAGCATATTTTTTCCTCACATCTCTAACCAGCTGTTGAATCTTGAGTTTACGTTGGTGCTCTTTACACATGTTCTTGGAAGTCATGATAAAAGTGAACTGAACGTTAATCTATTGTGGTTTTACTTCTACAAATTTATCCACCCAAATATCGCTCATTGGAGCAATTTTCAAGGGTACACCCTATACTGGATATTATCCATACAAGGAAAGTGATGAGATCATTGACCCTTGTGAAGCACAAGAGAATTCAATTTTCATTTTCGATGATATAATGGGTTACAAGCAAAATAGTCTCTTATGAATTTACTATACTTGAATATAAATTATTTTATCAATTCACATAAGTGTGAACTATAACAAATTCAAACCGATATATTGTTAGTTGTATAAATTAATGGTCATCTGAATATATGAACGCAATCTTATAAAAAAAAATGTTTCATCCCCGAATTAAATCACCTTCACTATTTTATTGATTGATATTCCAACAAACCCTTACGCTGTAGAACCAACACGTTGTAGATCCAACACGTTGTAGAACCAACACGTTGTAGAACCAGCACGTTGTAGAACCAACACGTTGTAGAACCAGCACGTTGTAGAACCAACACGTTGTAGAACCAACACGTTGTAGAACCAACACGTTGTAGAACCTAACCCTCACGTTGTAGAACCCAACCCTCACGTTCTAGAACCAAGACGTTGTAGAACCCAACCCCCACGTTGTAGAACCCAACCCTCACGTTGTAGAACCCAACACGTTATAGAACCAACATGTCATTGGTAAACAGATACTGTTCTCTCTAATAACAATGAAATAAAGGTAACTTGATATCCAACTCTCCGAAGATGGCCTACACACGAGTCTCCGAAGCCCCCATTCCATTATATCAAATAATTTCATGCCTCTGGGCCCCCATATGTATTTTAACATGCTTACTATTCAGGATATTCAAAAATTAACGAAGCAAAAATAATATCAGTTATGCGAGACTTTAATTTGGCATTTTTTTTTAACTTGGTAGAGCCATGGACTCCTAATATAACAGGTTCAATTCTACATGTTGATTTCTTTAGTATGAATTTTTAGATTAAAAAAATTAAATCTGATACGCCCCTGTACATTCATAAATTATTCAATACAGAAATGATAGAAACAATATTGACTGACACGTACATTCTACATAAATTATTCATAACAGGAAACTTGATACATTGTCGCAATAATTATGCGAGACTCTTTTAAATATATCCGTACTAGTATTACAGATTTCAAACGAATTCATGAAATCAACCATATATTCGAAAAGAATCACATTCCAAGAAATGTTTCTTGCATGATTTCGCTTATAATATTCACCGATTGAAAAATGTATAAACCGAACTCTGATAAAATCTCCTACTTCGATGATATCATATTGTTGGTTTTCTTTAGCCCTTAAAATTAAATGTAATTATAATGGCCAACGGATTTTTCAATTTGAAACTTTTTTTTAAGCTTGGTAGAGCAGTGAACTCCTAATATAGATATACTGGGTTCAATTCTACATGTGGATTTCTTCATTATGATTTTTTTTTAAGCTTGATAGTGTTGGACTTCTGATAAATAGGTTCGATCCTCGCGCTGGATTTTTTAATTTGAAAATTTTTTTTTAAGCTTGGTAGAGCATCGAACATAGTGTTGAACTCCTAATATAGATATACTGAGTTCAATTCTACATGTTGATTTCTTCAGTATGAATTTTTTTTTTAAGCTTGGTAGTGTTGGACTTCTGATATAGAGGTTCGATCCTCGCGTTGGATTTTTTAATTTGAAATTTTTTTTAAAAGCTTGATAGTGTCTTCTGATATAGAGGTTCGATTCTCGCGTTGGATTTTTTAATTTGAATTTTTTTTAAGAGCAGTGAACATAGTGTTGAACTCCAAATATGGATATATTGGGTTCAATTCTACATTCAGTATGAATTTTTTTTTTAAGCTTGATAGTGTTGGACTTCTGATATAGAGGTTCGATCCTCGCGCAGGATTTTTCAATTAGAATTTTTTTTTAAGCTTGGTAGAGCAGTTAACTCCTAATATAGATATACTGGGTTCAATTCTACATGTGGATTTCTTCAGTATGAATTTTTTTTTTAAGCTTGGCAGAGCCATGGACTCCTAATATAGATATACTGGGTTCAATTCTACATGTAGATTTCTTCAGTATGAATTTTTTTTTAAGCTTGATAGTGTTGGACTTCTGATATACAGGTTCGATCCTCGCGCTGTAGTTTTTTCGATTTGAAATTTTTTTTTTAACTTGGTAGAGTCATGTGGATTTCTTCCGATTGATTTTTTTTGAAGCTTGATAATGTTGGACTGATATATAGGTTCGATCCTCGCGCTGGATTTTTTAATTTGAAATTTTTTTTTTCAGAGCAGTGAACATATAGTGTTGAACTCCTAATATAGATATACTGGGTACAATTCTACATGTGGATTTCTTCAGTATGAATTTTGTTTTTTAAGATTGATAGTGTTGGACTTCTGATATATAGGTTCGATCCTCGCGCTGGATTTTTAATTATATATATATTTAGTTTTTCATGTATGATTTATTCAATATTATCCTAGTATTGAAATTGATATAACTAATAACTAATAAGTGTTAATTGAAAAATCTATAGGTTCGATCCTCGTGCTGGATTTTTTAATTTGAAATTTTTTTTTTAAGCTTGATAGTGTTGGACTTCTGATATAGAGGTTCGATTCTCGCGTTGGATTTTTTAATTTGAAATTTTTTTTTTAACCTTTAACTACCCGCGCCGGTGTATAAAATACACCATTTCTCTTAAAAGAGCGGTCAAAACCGAATGTGGTATCCCCCACTCTTGCCCTCCCATGTAACCCTCGATCGATGTGTTTACTACGTGTACCGACAGTTGTGCTTTGGTGGCTGGAGCGTTCGTTACTTTACTGACAATTTCTTTGTTGCACTAAAAATAAAAAACCCTGACAAATTAACACAAAAGGAATTAGAGGAGCTGGCTCAAATAATTTGCGACTCCGACTCAGAAGAAGAATTACCCGACGACGATGCTGATACTTCCTCTGAAGAGAAAATAGAGGACACTGAACAAACCGGCTAAGTATGGGCTAAAAGTTTTTGTATTGTGTGATGCAAAAACATTTTATGAGTCGAATTTCGAAGTTTATTGTGGTAAACAACCCGAAGGCCCTTACAGCATGCCAAATACACCTATGCCGTTGTTCACCGCTTGTTGAAGGAAGTGAAAGGTAGTAATCGGAATCTGCCGTGTGATAACTGGTACTCAAGTTATCCGCTTGCTGAAGAATTATTGGAAGATAAAATTACTATGATTACTATGCTATGAAAAAAAAAATAAAAGGGAAATACCGCAAGAATTTTTGCCCCATAAAAGTAGTCCTGTGAAATCATCGCTATTTGGATTCCAGAAAAACGTAACATTGGTTTCCTACGTACCGAAAATAAATGAAGCAGTCGTATTGATCTCAACAATGCACGAGCAGGGAGATATAGATTCAATGTCGAGTAAGCCTGATATCATCTTACAATATAACGCCACCAAAGGTGGAGTTGATACTGTTGATAAAATGTGTAGCACATACTCAGTATCCAGAAGAACTAGAAGATGGCCTTTGGTCATATTCTTCCAACTTATGAACATCGCGGGAATCAATGGACAACTGCTCTATTATGCAACCCATGTCAATAAAGCTTACAAGCACAGAAGAAAAATTTTGAAGGTACTTTCCTTAGGTTTGATGAAGCCATACCTCTCTGAACGTGCCAGCCGGCAGTCATTGCCAAGTGACATAAAATGTTTTCTGACAAAATACAAAACCCCAGCAGAAGACACCATTGAAGAGCCACCTGCAAAAATACGCTCGAGGTGTTTCATTTGCGGCAGAAAGAAAAATCGAGTCACGACGATCATGTGCGGAAGTTGCAATAGGTCAGTTTGCAAACAACATATGACAACAGTTGTTACATGCGATTCGTGTAAAAATGGCGAAGCAAGTAGTGGATGAAACAAACTAACCATATAATATTAATTTGAGGTATTTATTTCAAGAGTTTTTTTAATATTTTTAGAGCATCTTCTTTGTTAGTTTGTAGTTTTTCCGGAATAATTGTATTAATTTTTGTTACGTTTCAATAAAACCGAAAGAAAAGTCAGGAAACCAAGTTTCCTTATCCCTATACATTGATTAATGCTCTCAATATCGCATTATTGGTTGTGGTGTACATAATACACCGCGCGGGTAGTTAAGTGAGATTCTCGAGCGCGGGTATTTAAAGGTTAAAGAGCAGTGAACATAGTGTTGAACTCCAAATATAGATATATTGGGTTCAATTCTACATGTGGATTTCTTCAGTATGAATTTTTCTTTGAAATTGATAGTGTTGGACTTCTGATATATAGGTTCGATCCTCGTGTTGGATTTTTCAATTTAATTTTTTTTAACTTGGTAGAGCCATGGACTCCTAATATAGAGGTTCAAACCCCGAGCTCGATTATTTCAATTTTGAATTTTTTTAAAATCAACTAGGTACGTGACGTCACCTGTAATCCACCATATTGGATTTGGAAGAGGAAAGACCATAGATCCTCCATCTTTGATTTAAACCATAGATCTGTTATACGTCAAATATTGAATACGATTGCCCTCTGTTGATGAGGTTCTAAGGGATTCCTGAACCGTGATCTGTAAGTCAGCTAACGAAAAGTAAGGTTAAAATTTGTATAAGAGTCTCAAGGACCCCCATGAAGACTCCATATATTTCTATATATCGAACATATATTTCTATATATCGAACTCAGTCGTCTGGGGGCCTCCAGGTGCACGAAGGCACCTGGAGGCCCCCATTTACAATTTCAGTTCTCTAGGCCCACATGCTTATTCTCATAGCCTCGCGCATCCACCATCTTGGATTTTAAACATAAAACTGTCAAATGTCATTTTGAATCATAGATATCTTAGAGCATCGATCTGTCATACGTCATCCCATCTATCATTCGTAACTGTCAAATGTAATCTTGAACCATAGATATCTTAGAGCATAGAACTGTCATCCCATCTGTCATTCGTTACGGTCAAATGTCATCTTGAACCATAGATATCTCAGAGCATAGAACTGTCATACGTCATCCCATCTGTCATTCGTTACGGTCAAATGTCATCTTGAACCATGGATATCTTAGAGCATAAAACTGTCATACGTCATCCTATCTGTCATTCGTTGCTGTCAAATGTCATCATGAACCATAGATATCTTAGAGCATAGAACTGTCATACGTCATCCCATCTATCATTCGTTACGGTTAAATGTCATCTTGAACCATAGATATCTCAGAGCATAGAACTGTCATACGTCAAACATTCAAATTTGAATGCTATTGAAACGCCCTCTGTTGGCGAAATTCTGAATGATGAGAATATAATGATCTGTCATCTTGGAACGCCATCTGGTGGTCAGGTTCCTAATGACGATAATACAGTGATCTGTAAGAACGTGATCTGTAAGAACGCCCTCTGGTGGCCAAGTTCTTAATTACGATAATACCGTGGTCCGCCATCTTGAAACGCCATCTTGAAACGCCATCTTGGAACGCCATCTGTTGGTCAAGTTCCAAATTACGGTAATACCGTGGTCCGCCATCTTGAAACGCCATCTTGGAACGCCATCTGTTGGTCAAGTTCCAAATTACGATAATACTGTGGTCAGCCATCTTGAAACGCCATCTTGGAACGCCATCTGTTGGCCAGGTTCTGAATTACGGGATATCGTGGTCAGCCATCTTGGAAAATGGCCGCCATCCGCAAAATGGCCGACTTCCCGATCATAGCCACGCCCCGAAGTCGCGCATGCGCAGAACTGACATTTCGGACATTAAGTTGAAGTAAGCTAGAACGCACACTGTTGTACTTACTACTCATAAGATCCGAAACTTCAATCTTGTAAGTAGTTTCTGTAGAATGGAGGGACAACATGGTGGAAGTGCACTATATGTCAAGAAGCATATAATGGCAAAGGCTCGAGAAGACATTATGAAAATGTCTCTTCCAGATGTCATTGAATGCTCAGCGGCGGAACTGAAAATCAGTAATAATAAAATATTGGTTTTAAGTGTTTATAGACCGGATAAAGATTTGAAATTGTTTTTTAGAATACTTGAAGATGTTCTGAGATCTGTAATTGTAAATGATTTCAAAATATTTCTGGCAGGGGATTTTAATATTGATATTAGGAGTGGTGACAAAAATGCAGTGCAGTTTTTAAATTCGTTGAACTATAATTTAAAGCCTTCTGTTCTAGGTTTCACAATAATGACACCAAATTCAAATAGTTGCATAGATAATATATATACAAATTGTGATAATTATTAGTCATCAATTATGAATACTCATATATCTGATCACAATGCACAAAAAATAACCTTTAAAGTTAATAAGAACGAAATAAATGGGGGGTATTTCAGCAGGGTTTTCTCTGAATCAGGAAGATTGTACCTAAGAGAATCTTTAGAACAAGCCGACTGGCAGGAACTCTACAATTGTCGGGCCTGCAATGTCAATGAACAATGGTCAATTTTTATGAGCATTTTCAAACCAATTTTCAATGAGTCATTTCCTAAATAATATTATAAGCCAAGTTTGAATAAAAAACTCATTTTTACACAGAATCCGGAAATTAAGTTGCTCAAAGATAGGTTAGATATTTTGTTAACTCTAAAACAACACATTGCAGAATGTAATGATGAATATAAACAAACCAAAGAACAATATGACCAACTTCTCAAACATGTCAGGGCTCAGTCATATGCAGAGCGAATCATTTCATCAGAAAATTCCTCAAAATGTCTATGGAATATTGTAAATGAAATAGGTCGGACAAAAAGTAAAAGAAATGATAATTTGAAAATACCCGGAGAAGTAAATATTCTTAAAAATGAAGTAAATAAGTACTTAGTAAATATTGCCAATGATTTGAATCTGAATCTAAAGAAGAATAATATTTCACAAAGTTGCAATACTAAATTACACTCGAAATCTGTGTTTCTAGACCAGTTGATGAGAATGAGATGATCGGTATGGTAAGAGGTATGAAGAATAAAACAAGTAGTGGATTCGATGAAGTCCCTACGACAGTTATCAAAGTGTGCATTGATTTAATCGTTAGGCCATTATGTCATATCATAAATAATTCTTTTTTATATGATACCCTCAAGATAGCAATAGTTACTCTGTTATTCAAAAAAGGGGATCCTGCATTGATTGAAAATTTTTTTTATTGTTTCTCACTATTTGCCAGTTCTCAGCATGGATATTTGAAGGGTAGAAGCGTAAATGTATAGTTTCGTTCAGAGAATTCATGACATCCTAAATGATAAAAATACACCTCTAGCCATTTTAGTTGACTTGACTAAAGCATTTGATTGTATGTGTCATCAAATATTGCTGAATAAATTGGAGAGATGTGGTTTTCGTGGAAATCCTTTAAATTTAATGCGCTCTTATCTCTCAAATCGTACCCAGATGGTGAAATTAAGGATTGAGGGAAAATGTTATTTATCTGATGTTTCTCAGATAAATGCGGGGGTATCCCAAGGCAGCGTTCTGGGTCCGATACTATTTGTAATTTTCATTAATGATCTTCAGGACGTAATGTGTGAGAAAGCTCATCTGGTGAACTTCGCGGATGATACAAATATAATTATCCAAGGAAATGATCTTAAAAATGCTGTTGACGTGGCAAGCGGGACAATGGAGATGTTGGATGAATATTTCTCAAGAAATTGTTTAGTCAAAAACAACTCAAAAACCCATTATATGTTATTTCATAGGAGAAATGAAATTTGTGAAGAAATATGTGTAAATGGTGAAAATGTCACTTTATCGAAGTTCACTAAATTTTTGGGTGTACACGTGGACAATACCTTAAATTGGATAAAACATATTGATGATTTATGTGTTAAATTGAGTAGAGTTAGTTATTCCATATGTGTTATGAAAAGGTATTTATCTTTTCAACAACTAAAAATAGTTAATTTTTCTTGCTTTCAGTCGCTTTTGAGTTATGGTATTGTTTTTTGGGGTACAAGTAATCAATGTCAAAGGGTTTTTATTTTGCAGAAAAGAGTTTTAAGAATTTTAACGGGTATGTCATTTTGAGAATCATGCAGGGGAGTTTTTAAAAGATGCAATATTCTCACTCTACCTGCCTTATATATTTACAATGTGTTAGTTCATTTCTGTAGGTACAATTTGTATGACGGCTCTGCTTTCAAACATGGTTATCAAACTAGATGTATGAGTTATGTTCATCCAAAACATTCATCGTCTTTTTATGAAAGTAGCCCAAGGTATATGAGTATTAGACTTTACAACAGACTGCCCCTGACCATCAGGGGTACTGTTCAATTTAGGAAATTTAAACAAAATGTAATAGATTATCTTATAGAGCTGGAACCATATACGTTGAGAGAATACTTAATGTAGTTTATTTTCTTATATTTATGTTGTATATTTTATTGAATTTTTCCTGTTTGTGACACAATTTCCATTCAAGTCAATAACTGTATACTTTTGTTGTTCATGATATTGTATTTGGGAGTAGTGTAAGTGTAAAAAGTCGGTCATTTCAGAAATCAGTGTCCATTATTGCAGAAAAAGAAAGAAACTAATGCCTTCAATGCGATTTTTCTGAGTGGTCAATATAATAAAGCCGAGTGGTACATTGATTCCGGCGCCAGCACACATATGACGACAAACCCGGATTGGATAAATAATCCAAATTTTTCACCGTATTTATTTGAAATAACTGTTGCAAATGACACAAAGGTGCCAGTCGTGTGTTCTGGAGACGTCAAAATAGCGACTTATTTTAACTACGACATCACAGTTAAAAATGTGTTATGCATACCAAGTTTAACAACAAACTTGTTATCGGTGAGAATTAATCAAGAATGGAAACAATGTTGATTTCAATCAAAGTCATTGTTATATTCAAAACAAGAATAATGTACTAGTAGCAAAAAACGGTGTAGTTGAAAAACGGAGTCTACAAGCTTAAAATGAAAGAAGCAGGTTGTAAGTTAGCTGCATCTAGTGCGAAATTGTGGCACAGACGATTAGCACATATTAATAGCAGCGTGTGATCTGTTGTGAAGGTAAGCAGATACGATTACCATTTCATAATTTTACCCAGAGGAGTACCGAAACACTTCAAAAAATACATACAGATCTATGTGGTCCCATGGAAACTAATTCAATTGCAGGATCGCAGTATTTTTTTTATTTGGACGACTATAGTCGTATGACTTTCGTATACTTCTTAAAACATAAAAATCAAGTATTTGAGAGGTTTAAAGAATTCAAGGCAATGGTTGGGAACCAGCTAAACAGGAAAATAAAGATACTTCGCTCAGACAATGATGGTGAGTTTTGTAATGGTGAAATAGAGAATTTCTTGGCACAACAAGGAAATATTCATCAAAAAACTGTGGCTTACACACCAGAGCAGAACGGTGTCAGTGAACGCGCTAATAGCACTGTTGTAGAAAAAGCTAAAATAATACTCCTTATGAATTATGGTTTGAGAAGAAACCAGACTTAAGAAATATTCGAGTCTTCGGATGCACAGTAATGGTGAATGTCCCGAAGGAACGAATATTAAAATGGGATAAAAAAAAGGGATCAGTATATTCTAGGTGGATTTTCTGAAAACGTAAAAGGATATCGTGTTTACGATCCAAGAAAAAATTCTGTTACTATGAAGAGAGACGTTATAGTGATGGAAGAAGAAAGAGGTATGACAGATGAAGAAAACGACAGTGCAATCTGGATTCAGAATGAAAACGCAACTAGAAATTTAATTGAGGATGTTTTAGAAATGAATAACGAAAACAGAGATTAAGTGGGGGATGTAACATTTAACGAATCTCTGAGTACTTCAAGCCCCAGAACATGTACATGTACACAAATGCACATTCTGACGAAAGTGATGAGACCTTAATAGACTCAAATGACGAGACAGATATTTCTGCAAGTGAGGTACTAGATGGTCCAATATTGCCGTTAGAGAGAGGAACTCGAAAACCTTCAGAACGTTTTGGCTGGAAAACGACTGTTTCAGATGTCTTTCCAGAAACAGAGGAGATTATCGACGCAAAGGCACTGAAAGGACCTGAAGCAGACCAGTGGAAGCTAGCAGTACAAGAGGAACTGAAATAATTCCAGTATAATGATGCTTGGGAGGTTGTGGATGTCTCATGTGATGTCCCAATAGTGCAGTGCAAGTAGGTGCTAAATAAAAAGCTGGATGTAAATGATAAAGTGCGATATCGTGCAAGGCTCTTAGCAAAGGGTTTTACCCAACAACGTGGCATTGATTATGTGGACACTTTTTCACCCGTAGTTAGACACTCAACACTGAGAATGTTGTTCGCACTTAGTGTACAGCGGAGCATGAACATATTCCATCTGGACGTGAGTACTGCGTTTTTAAATGGTCACTTAAAGAAAAATATTCATATGTCTATTCCAGAAGGGTTCGAAAATGAGAATTGTAACGGAAAAGTGTTAAAATTGAAGAAAGCTATATATGGTTTGAAACAATCTTCATTAGTTTGGTATAAAAAAGTAAAAGAATGTTTATGTGATTTAGGTTTTAAAAATAGCAAATATGAACCATGTTTATTTCAAAAGAATATTGGTAGTAACAGAGTTATTATAGGTATTCATGTCGACGATTTTTTAATATTTTCAAATAGTGTAGAGGAAAAAAAAATTAAAATCTGTACTTGGTTCTAAATTTGTACTGAGAGATTTTGGATCTGAGAGACGTTATTTAGGTATGAGAATAACTGTAGATAAGAAATTACATATGATAACTGTAGATCAACAACAATATATAGATCAATTGTTAGCTAAATTTAACTTGTCTGACTGTTAAACTGCAGGAACACCAACTGAATGTAATTTGAAGCTTGAAAGGTCTGAAAGTTGTTTGACAAATCTTCCTTTTCGAAAGTTAATTAGAAGTCTTATGTACTTAGCTATCTTAAGGCCAGATACAGCATATTCAGTAAGTTACCTCAGCCAATTTAATAACTGTTTTAATGAAAATCATCATACCTATGCTGAACGAATTTTAAAATACTTGCAAAAAACTAAAAATATTGTCTAAAATATATTAAAGAAAATGAAGATTTAGAAGGTTTCGTTAATGCCGATTGGGCAAGTGACAGTGTAGATAGGAAATCCTATACTGGATACTGTTTTACCATGTGTGGAGCTGTAATTTCATGGCAGAGCAGAAAGCAGAAAACAGTTTCCTTATCTAGTACTGAGGCTGAATATGTGGCACTATCTGAGGCAACTAGAGCAGCTGTGTACTTAAGAAATTTAATAAATGAACTAACCAATAACTGGTATGTTATGAAGATTTATTGAGATAATCAAAGTGCATTAAAATTGGCAACAAGTCATCAGTCTCATAATAGGACTAAACATATAGATGTACGCTATCACTATGTTAGAGATGCTACGAAAAATAAAATAGTTCAATTTGAATATACGTCTACTGAAGAAATGCCTGCTGACTTGTTAACAAAAGGTTTATTGGCAACTAAACACTACAAATTTTTACATATGTTAGGAGTTGTTCCGAAATAGAATTATTCTATAATATTTGTAGTAAGTAGTTAATAGAAAAAAATAATGTTAGTTGAGTTTATAGTTTGTATTCTCATTTTGTTAAGTGGAGCTGCTAGAATGTTAAGTAACTAAAAAAGTATTTTATAGGTTGGTAGTAATGTTATATTATGTTATGTTGGTAATGCCATCAATAAAGAGTTCAGTTGTTAAGTGAAAATCAACGTGTTATAATACCAACAACATAGAAAAAACACTGGGAGGGACATAAATACTATATTTTTATGTAAAAAAAATATCTCGAAAACGGTAAGACTTTTATGAGAGAAATTTTTTCATAGAAAGTAGGGTAACATTCGTCCTACATCCTCCTTCAGTTTGACGTGGTCTTCACGGGATACCCTATATATATATATATATATATATATATATATATATATATATATATATATATATATATATATATATATATATATATATATATATATATATATATATATATATTTATATATATATATAAATATATATATATATATATATATATATATATATCAAGAGCGAAACTCCAGTAGAGTCAGTCGTGTCGACCGTGCAGCAGTGACCAGTACGAAGACTACCGTAAATGCAGTGATAAAAGGTGGAAGGGGAGCACCGTCTCCAAAGTATAGGGCCGGGCCGAAAAAGTGTTTTGTGAGTGTGGTGAGTGCGCCGTGGCGAGAGCCCTCAGAATACAGTGTGAGTGGTAACTATTTTAACTCAACGTTGCCACGTTGCGCTAGGATTCGGGGGTGATCGTGAAACCAGAGCGGATTTGTCGACAGGTGTTGTAGCCTCTGGAATTGGTGGTCTGTTTTAAATCAACGACCGTATTTTCCTGAGACACCTCCAGCCGGCGACAAGTCACTTCGGGGTCGGCGATTCGCGAGTGTACCGTAACGAGAATCCCCGGAATGCAGTACAGAGTGATAACTATTTTAAATCAACGTTGCCTTGTTGTGCTGGGATTCTGGGATTATCGTATAACCACTGGGGGTCTGCCCCCAGTTGTTGGCTCCGGAATAACGGCCTGCTTTAAATCAACGACCGTATTTTCCCGAGACACCTGCAGTCGACGGTAAGGCACCAGGAGGACCGATGATCCGTTGACCGGCAATCCGCAAGTGCACCGTAACGAGCATCTCCGGAATACAGTATAGAGTGGTAACTGTTTTAAATCAACGACCGTATTTTTCCGAGACACCTTCAGTCGGCGGTAAGTGACAGTAGGTTCCATTCCGTTTCGACCAACAACCGCGCCGTATGTGCCCTGCTCCGAAGTCCGAAATCATAGATGCTGTCCCCTCCATCCTGCATCGCAGATCATTTGGTTTGCATTAATTTTCGTATTTATCATTTGATTAGTTGCATTATACCGGACTAACTTGTAGCTTTCATCTCTTAGCTTGTTATTAACCATGCATTATTTTTTTGCTGCTTCACTGTTAATCGACTCGCAGCTTGATCCGTACCCGAGAAACCGTAGTAACCGTATCCGTATGCTTTAAACCGAATTGAATCACCTACTCCTTCTTGCTTTTATCACGTGATGTATCACCGTAGATAGAAGTAACATGTAAATAGTGTAAATAGATGTATATAGCTAACTAGTAGTTTGATTCCTCTAGAATTTTATTTGATTTTATTAATAAGACACAGAGGCGAGACCCCTGGAATCACCGTTTCTGGCTGCGAAGTTATACTGGGTACCTGGCCCCGAAGAACAAGGCCAGCTCCGTATAGTGGACCTCACCACTATAATCAAGGTGGCGCCCGAGCAACCACTTCTATCGTACGTGTATATATATATATATATATATATATATATATATATATATATATATATATATATATATATATATATATATATATATATATATATATATAATATATATATATATATATATATATATATATATATATATATATATATATATATATATATAATCTCTTGATAATTATTAGCAATAACAGGCTGATTGAATCTTAAAAAACTCGATTTTATTAAAAAGTTGACGTTTCACTATGATATTCGTAATTGAAATTTCTTTGACATTTATTGATTTGAAAAAATTGAATAGAACAGGGCAGCTTTGTATATGCTATTCAGTCTAATATTGATATTCAAAATTGTTATCATTAGATGGTAAGGGCAACCAAAGGAACCTTTACCTACGTAATGTTTGAAAATAATAATAATAGGGTACTATTTATCTAACAACAAAGAAATTAGTATGGGAAAACATTAAAGAAGTGGAGTAGAATTATCGGTATAGCACGCTTATATGGAAGCAGCCGTTGACACGTGTTTCGGACTCTTTGGTCCTCATCAGAACGGCGTAGCCAAGTATTGGATTGAAAATTTGAAGATGAAAATAGTACAACAAACAAAATCCTCTGATACGGAAGATAATCACACAATTGTGGTTTATTGTTTGAACTCTCCGGTATGGGAGATTTGGTCAAAGTTTGACCACAATTGTGTGATTATCTTCCGTATCAGAGGATTTTGTTTGTTGTACTATTTTCATCTTCAAATTTTCAATCCAATACTTGGCTACGCCGTTCTGATGAGGACCAAAGAGTCCGAAACACGTGTCAACGGCTGCTTCCATATAAGCGTGCTATACCGATAATTCTACTCCACTTCTTTAATGTTTTCCCATACTAATTTCTTGGTTGTTAGATAAATAGTACCCTATTATTATTATTTTCAAACATTACGTAGGTAAAGGTTCCTTTGGTTTCCCTTACCATCTAATGATAACAATTTTGAATATCAATACTGAATAGCATAAACAAAGCTGCCCTGTTCTATTCAATTTTTTCAAATCAATAAATGTCAAAGAAATTTCAATTACGAATATCATAGTGAAACGTCAACTTTTTTATAAAATCGAGTTTTTTAAGATTCAATCAGCCTGTTATTGCTAATAATTATCAAGAGATTAAAAATAGATCACAGGCAACAACAATTCGAATAAACAATTATATATATATATATATATATATATGAAATATATAGTTAGTATTGTTGTAATAGATGAAGACAACTTCGAATATGATTTCCTAGTTGGAATAGACTGTATACAAAAATTTAATTTAACTCAAAATGAGAATTCAAATATTACCCAAAATATCCTCAGCAATAATAATAATGAGGATATTACAAAGAAATATAAAAAGGAAACTATAATTAATGAATATAAAATAAACTATAATGAAAATATAATAGTCGATAATTTTGATATTTCGGTAAATAATTTAGATCATAAAAAAACAGATATTGATAAATGGATATGTAAATATAATTCAGTCTTCGCTAAAGACAAATATGATATAGGCACTGTAAAAGGTTATGAAGCCCATATTGATTTGTTGATAGATAAATACTGTAGTAAAAGACCGTATAGGTGCTCTATTGAGGATATGAAAGAAATTGAACATCAAGTATCAAAATTACTACAAAATAATTTGATTGAGGAGTCATATAGCCCTTTTGCCGCTCCGGTAACACTAGCATTCAAAAAAGATGGAGGAAGAAGATCAAGCCTTTGTATAAATTTTCGCGAGTTGAATAAAATTGTAGTTCGCCAAGCGCAACCATGTCCGCTAATAGAAGATCTAATGGTTAAAACAAGGAAATGTAAATTATTTTCAACATTCGATGTGAACTCAGCATTTTGGTCCACACCTCTCAAAATTGAAGATAGACACAAAACTGCATTTGTTACTCAAGAGGCACACTTTCAATGGACCTGTTTACCTTTTGGTTTGAAAACTTCTCCTGCTATTTTTCAAAGAATACTTAGTAGCATTATAAGAAAACATAAACTGACAAATTTTACAGTGAATCATATTGACGACATTTTAGTATTTTCTGGAACATTCGAAAAACACATTGAGCACTTATCTTTGTTGTTGGAAGCAATTTTAAAAGAAGGTTCCAAATTAGAATTCACAAAATGTAAGTTCGCACAAGACTCTGTAAAATATCTAGAGCATATAATAAAAAACAATACGGTCACCTCATTAAAAGATAATTTGATAGCCCTTAAAAGAATTCCCAATTCCAAAAATACAAAAAACGTCCGACAATTTTTAGGAAAAAATTAAAAAATTGTACTAACTGAGGAGTTTAGTGAAAATATTATAACACATGTACATCACTACTACTGTCACATAGGAAAACAAAAAATAGAAAACAAGATTAAACCCTTTTATCAAGCTAAAAATTCATTAAACAATATTAAAAAAAATTGTGATAACTGTGATGTCTGTTTAAAAAATAAATTTAGACGAAAATACAAGTTTGGATTAATGTCTCAATTGGGCCCCGCTACATATCCGTTCGAAATAGTGTCTATAGACACTATAGGCGGATTTGGTAGTACTCGTTCAACCAAAACATATTTACATCTTCTAGTAGATCACTTCACTCGTTACGCCTATATTTTGACATCCAAAACCCAAGTTGCGAATGATTTTATAAAAGTTGCCCAAAAAGTGACAACACAAGATTATAAAATTGACTTAATTCTATCAGATCAATATTCAAGGCATAAATTCGAAGGATTTCAAAAAATTTTTAGAGAAAGAAGATATACCTATAGTTTTCACTGCAGTAAATGCGCCATTTTCGAATGGATTGAACGAAAGGTTGAACCAAACGTTGGTTAATAAAATTCGTTGCAAGATTAATGAAAGGCGGGACAAAATTGCTTGGACAACTGTTGCTCACGAATGTACACAAAAATATAACGATACTGAACATAGTGTAACAGTGTTCTCTCCAATATATTTATTGGAGGGAAAAAATGTTGACATTCTACCAGATGAACTGAAATAAAATCATCTATTGCGAGATCAAAAAATTGCCTTAGAGAATAGTATAAAATACCACAATTATAATACACAAAGATTTGATAAAAACAGAAAACATTATGAACTAAAAGTCGGATGTATTGTTGAAAACGGAAACCGGTTAAACCGAAAAAAACTAGATGAATTGAAAATGGGACCTTATCAAATAAATTCAATTTACAAAGTAAACACGGGCCACAAAAAGTCAGAGTCGAATATGTTCCATAACACAAAACTTATTCCAGTAGTAGAGTAAAAAAGTAAAATATTGTTGTTTTGAAAAAAGGGGGGGAGGAGATGTAAACAAAGTGATTGACACTTCATATGAGTATGTTTGAATTTGCGACGTAATAACTTTAATGTGTAAAAGTCACCTGTGAGTACTTGGTAGTTTCTATGGAGCTGTCTGTCAGATTGAGGTATTGATACAGCATGCGAATTAGATTATGAAAATTATATTGTAATTTTAGGCCAAGCGCCAGAGCAAAAATACATAGTTCGTAATTCAATCTTATACAGAATTGATTTGACTGTTGAAACATATTCAGGGGTGTCCCCTGATTATAAATCCACGTTGGCGTCATGCGGGGGTGGTGGTGTTAGCCGCCATCTTGGAAAACACGTTTTATCAAATATCTCGTGAAATGTGCATTGTACGACAAAAACAGTGGAGATAATTTTCGTAGACAATAACATTCTCTACTACTTTCATCTTCAACTTTTTTCTGTACAATGCATAGATTTTTATTTATAGCGGGCTAAGCTTTTTTATATGTTTATTGCTAAATATATAGTTAACGGTTGATGATACATGAAAAATGGTGAAAATCACATTTGTAGAACATAAAATGCACTATAAATTTTATAAGAAACTTTTTTCCGTGAAATGTATACTTTAAGAGCTATAACGCAGTAAATGCCGAGTAGACGTAGAATGGTCACGAGATTATAATGATGTATATTGACACAGGGGTGGCACTCGGCTTCATCGCATCGAAATTTGTGTAGCTGCGTCAGTTCTGTAATCTGTACTATAGCTTGGAGTGAAAACTTGTGCGTTGTGTATAAAAAGTAGGAAAAATCAAAGTTCTTTCAACTTTGCAAAAGAAAGATTCTCTATTGAAGGCTGTGGAGTTGTTCACCGAAAGAAACGTTGATCCAAATATAATTGCTAATGCTGGAGAATGTTTTTTTATTGCGCTGTATGGAGGTGACGAATTGGAAGCGGAAGTGTCCCGAGATAGGACACGTTACCATTCCTTCAGAGTCGATAACTAGCTTCAAACTTGGCTTGGAATTTACCATAAACCGGAAAAATGGGGTTGGAAGTGGACTTGAACCAGTTCGAACTACTATGGCTCCCGCACCTTCAAGTTTACTACAAATAATCTCTTGCAAATGCACAAAAAATCTGCAAGGTGATAAGTGTCTTCCTTCATCATTGAAAAAAATGAAACTTGCTTTATAAAATAAAGTGCCACTTTTTTCATAAAAATAAATCTTTGTATCCGTTTTTTTTCAAAAGTTTTATTTGCATCAATTCAACTCTGTTATCGCCTTCTCCACCTTTTCCTCCTCATTATTATTATTATGATTTTTATTATTCAACTCAATCTATCTAATCACGGATCCTGGAGTTCGTCACTCTATGCATAATGCATTTTTTGGATTGATTGGGCCGATACTTGGTGTAAATCAATAAACATATTAAAACAATGGTTAAAAATAACAATTTACACATTTATTATAAGAAATAACGCATGACGCACGTTTCGGTGGAACTTCACCTTCTTCAGATGCTAATGGCAAACTACTAAAACTGAGTTTGCCATTAGCATCTGAAGAAGGTGAAGTTCCACCGAAACGTGCGTCATGCGTTATTTCTTATAATAAATGTGTTAATTGTTATTTTTAACCATTGTTTTAATATAATGCATTTTCCCTACCATAAAAAAAATTAATAAATGAATTCATATTATAAACAATATAATATTAAACAAAATAATATAATGAAAGTATAATACAATAATAACATTAATTATTAGTAATAATAGTAGTATTAATAATTTCTGAACACCTAATGCCATTTTATGCGATACGAAATGTTTTCCGTTCGTAGTAAGGAGCATCATTTCGTAGATAATTTATGAGGTGCAAGCTATAGGTCTTAAAGTATACATTTCACGAAAAAAAGGTTGAAATAAAATTTATAGTAAATTTTATGCTCTAAAAATTTGGTTATAACCATTTTTCATGTATCATCAACCGTTAACTATATATTTAGCAATAAACAAATTGAAAAAAGTTTAGAGTGCTATAAATGAATCTCTATGCATTGTACGGAAAACAGTTTAAATTAAAAGATTTAGAGAATGTTACTATCTACGAAAATGATTTATACTATTTTTGTTGTACGATGCACGGTTCATGAGATATTTGATAAAACGTGTTTTCCAAGATGGCGGCTAACGCGACTACCCCCGCATGACGCTAACGTGGGTTTATATTCAGGAGACACCCCTGAACATGTTCCAACAGTCAAATCAATTCTATAGAAAATTGCAGAAAAAAAATACGCGGCGCTCGGCCTATTTGAATAATAGTGATTAAGAACTGGTGAAACAATAGCTTTTTTAATGTTGTTTCTCTTTTCAGGTGAGTTTGTTATTAATTAAGGTTAGAGAATGTATTAGTGTTAAAATTGGTTTTATAACTAAATAAAATGTTCTCTTTTCAGATCAACTCAATTTTAGTTAGAGTTATGCTGTTCACCATAGTATCCAAGGATACATTAACACTATATATATATATATATATATATATATATATATATATATATATATATATATATATATATATATATATATATATATATATATATATATAAAACTACCTTGGATAGTCATTCTTATTTAGTACTTCTACCATTCAAAAAATTAAAGATGTACTGAATAAGAATAATTATCCAAGACAGTTTTATTAACCAATAATAAAGAAGAAAATCCATCAGATTCATAACCGTGCCGTGCTTCTCATGAAACTAAAACAAATAAAAAAGAAACAAACTACATTGAAATGGAATTTATACCGGAGATTTCATACAAAATCAGTAACGTCATGAAAAAATATAATATAATAATAAAACAATAATATAACTAGCTCTTTATACACTAAACTCAAACCAAAGATAGAACAACGAAATGAAACACAAAAATTGTGGTGAATGTGATTCCTGTTACATTGGTAACACTAAACAATATTTACATAAAAGACTATATGAACATAAATATTCAATACAAACTAATAAAAAATCTACAGCTCTTGCAAAATATGCAATCGAGCAATTACATTATGTTGACTCTGTAAACAAGAAATCATGAAAAGGTAAAAGAACCAGCTGAAAAGGAATGTGTTAGAGATGATTGCAATTCAAAAAGAAGAAATGACGACAATAAATTCAAGAGTGGACATCGAAAATTTCGGAAGAATTTACCATGATATCATCCATCAAAATCACAGAGGCCATGTAACATAGGAGAGAAGAAGAAGATAAATTTTCATGGAAGTGATTATATTTGGTGGTTATATTAAATATTATTTGAAAACGACATAAGTCGAAATGCGTAATAATATAAATTTGTGATATTTAGAAGTGAAATTTTTATCAAAATTGACTGTAATTGTGACCTTAACCTAGTAAAACTATACCTCTACTATATATATACACACATATATATATATATATATATATATATATATATATATATATATATATATATATATTATATATATATATATATATAAATATATATATATATATATATATATATATATTATATATATATATATATATATATATATATATATATATATATATATATATATATATATATATATATAATATATATATATATATATATATATATATATATATATATATATATATATATATATATATATATATATATATATATATATATACAAACAAGAAGTAAACTTATCTTTCGCTAACTTGTCTAGAGCCCTCAAAGACTATAATTATCCTGATAATCGTATTTGCAATGCCGACGAAACCGGTATAATTCCTGTGCACATTCTCGGAAAAATTTTGGCATTCAAAGGACAACAAGACGTTGGTGCCATTACAAATGGAGAACGGGGAAAGTTGGTAACCGTCCTTTGTTCAGTGGGTGCTGCGGGAGAATATGTGCCCCCATGGTCATTTTCGGCAGGGCTAAAATGAAATATGAGCTCACAAAAAATGGCCCAACAAATGCTCTCTATAGAGTTTCAAAAAATGGCTGGATCAACAAAGACGAGGCATACTAAATTTTCAATCACGGACAAAGTGTTATTAATAAAAGATAACCATAGCAGTCACTGTACACTAAAAGTGTACAGTTTCTAAAAGGAGAATGGTATAATCTTAGTGACCTTACCACATCACACATCCCATCGACTACAACCACTCGATGTTTGCTTTTTTGGACCATTGAAAACCGCATACAATCGCGAGTATGATTCCTTTCTTAAATCAAAAAACTATCAAAAAATTGACCAGTCGGATATTGCCGAGCTGTTCAAAAAAGCCTACAACAAGACAGCCACAATTGAAAAAGGTGTAAAAGGATTTGAGGCAACAGGGATTTTTCCAATTAACAGAGATGTAATAACTGAGAAAAAATTAATCATTATTGAAGAAATCATGCAAAGAGAAGATGACAAAAACAAAGGGGATAATGTAGAAAAAGAAGTAGAAACTAAGGATATAACAGCAAATAAAATGATAAAAGATTCTGTCAAGGAAAACATATCGAGCAAATACTTGGCAGAAGCTGGTCCATCGCGAATTTCAGGACAAAAAATTTTTCAATAAAATGTCAAACGAAGCAGTAGAGAATTACTGCGCACGAGTGTGAAGTCGGGGAGTCGTCGAGTATGCTCGAACGTATGAACAAGTTGTTAACGTAGGGAGCAATAAACGGAATTGGTCTAAATAATTATTCTTATTTGTGTGTATCAACCCCAGTATTTACCATTTAACCCTGTATTTAACATCAGAAGTGGGATGTTCCTGTGTGTACCCTGTGGCCATAAATGATCATGAATAAACATTAATATTGTATGGTTGAAATGAAGGATGAAATTCATATTCGTCATGACAGTGAGGTGTCTGAGCAAGGTGTTGTGGCTGATGAGGAGGATTATCGGTTCACTAAGTCCAAAACGAACTAAATTACAATGTCAAGAAACCTTAGTTAACTTGGTAGCTGGCCAACAACAACAATTATTAGAATTGAGTCGTCAGTCCAAGATGGCGACGTCGACGTGTTGTACGCCAACGCCTAGCACATCTGGAAAAGATGGAATTACTGCGCAGCCGTTGATGTCGACACTGGCGCTCACATCATTTGAGCTAGCCAGCTTCGACCCTGACAAAAGCTTTCTATAATGACCTAATTGTTGCTTTTCCCGCGGAAGAAACGCTAAAGAAACACTGGAAATTGTGAGTCACTGACCGAGTTCCGTAACCGGAGATTACTCAGCATCAGCAGATTCCATGATGGCTTGGAATGAAATTCGTAGCATGACATAAACTAAACAGTGAGATAAAACCCAATAAAAAGAACATGCATTTCCGGATCTCGTAACACAAGTTGTTTACACTATTGGGAGTTGTGATTTAATAGCTGTACTGCCGACCCTGACCCTAGAAATATACTTTATGGTTACTCCCGATATTGTTATGCCAAGCGATATCCATCTTATTATGGGATGGGAAGTGATAAGACGACTTTGCCTCAGAATTGAGAAAAATGCGATGGGCTTGAACTACATAACAACAAGGTTGCCATCGAAAAAGTGTTTACTATAAAGAACTTGAATAGCGCTCCTGTTAAAATAAATCATATTGAGAGTGTTACGCTTATAATCTTCAACTTCGATGACAGAATACTCACCAAAAGTAATTCATTTTGGAATAATTCCTAGACTAGCGACTACGCAGCTGTTTTTGGGTGACACACTGCCAACTAATAATATTATTGACCCAAATAGGGATGTCGCAGATGCCCGAAATGAAATAAGAAACAGTGGAAACCATCCAGCTCAGCAATTTGACTATCTACACTACCTCGGGCCAACTTGTTTACATCAGGTGACCTTGTCGCTGCAAAGTATTCACAGTTTGTCGGCGGAGGGAAATTAAGGGACAAATTTTAATATCAAGGGCCTTACTCTGTTCGTGCTCTAGTAACGAAAGATGTGCTACATAAACAAGGTCGACAGATGACTGTAGTCGCTCATGAGTAATTACGATCGTGGCCTGCCACAACATAAACAAAGAGTAAGATTAGTGATGTTAATACTTTTATGATTTTTGTTGAATTGAATTGATTTGCTGGATGATTCGTTTTGAATAATTTATTGGTTACGTGAATAATTGCAATGCTGCCTAAAGTTTATTGAATGCAATGTAATACAGATGAATTACGTTTATTATTGTTGCCGTTTTGAATAATTTATTAGTTATGTGTTGATTGCAATGCAACCTGAGGTTTATTGAATGCAATGTAATACAGATGTATTACATTTATTTTTGTTGTCTTTTCTTTTCGATATCATGCATGGTGAAAGATTTTAAAAAATGGATTAGTGGTGAATCCACTAGCTTAAAGACAAAATGAAGTATCATTAAAAATTTAAAAAAAGTAGGAGGTGGCGATCCCACTCCGCTTGAATAAAAAGAGGAACTTGACGATCTCACGTTGCCTTATATGTTTGTTGCGATCCCACAAGACATGAAATGAAACATTAAATAATTTACAAATAATTATTAAATAATTTATAAAAAAGTAGGAGGTGGCGATCCCACTCCGCTTGAATAAAAAGAGGAACTTGACGATCTCACGTTGCCTTATATGTTTGTGGCGATCACACAAGACATGAAATATTGGCAGTACCACTAGGTTCAAAAAGGGTAGTAAAACTATGTTTTAAAGGTAGTAGGTAACATTACATTACAGCAATGAATAGAAAATGTTATATCATATAGTAAAACTCTGATATAAGTTGAAGTAAGCAGAAGATATCAGTATGTTTTAAAGATAGTAGGTACCATTATATTACATAATTTGTGGCTATGAATTGAAAATGTTATATTATATAGTGAAACTCTATGCAAACTTTGACTGACATAAGATGAAGTTGTAGAAATGGCAATATCACTTGATATAAAAAAAAAAAATTATATGTAGTTGATTTAGACATAACAAAAATTCTGTTTCGTACTTGATGCTTACAGATAGACACAGTGCGAGGACGCACTTATCACAGGATGGCCGTGTTAACGGTATCCCTATACATCCCCTTTATGCACCCCATCATTTTTCACGCCAGGACGGACGAGTGGTAGAAAGCGGACATGCGCCTTACCAATGAAGCAGTAGAGAATTACTGCGCACGAGTGTGAAGTCGGGGAGTCGTCGAGTATGCTTGAACGTATGAACAAGTTGTTAACGTAGGGAGCAATAAACGGAATTGGTCTAAATAATTATTCTTATTTGTGTGTATCAACCCCAGTATTTACCATTTAACCCTGTATATATATATATATATATATATATATATATATATATATATATATATACAGGGTTAAATGGTAAATACTGGGGTTGATACACACAAATAAGAATAATTATTTAGACCAATTCCGTTTATTGCTCCCTACGTTAACAACTTGTTCATACGTTCAAGCATGCGATTAGTCTCTTTGTTGTTGTATATATATATATATATATATATATATACAACAACAAAGAGACTAATCGCGGGGAAACATCAAATAAGTAGAGCAGAATCATCGGTACAGCCCTCTCATATGGAAGCAATTGCTGATACGTGTTTCGGACTCTTTGGTCCACATCAGAACGGCGAAGCCAAGCATGGGATGGAAAACTTGGAGATAAAAACAGCAACAACAAACGGAATCCCCTGCTACGGAAGACAATCACACATTTGCGGCTTTCTGTTTGAACTCTCCGGTTTGGCAGAGTTGGTCAAGCACCGCCACGGAGGCGATCAATGCCATCCGCGAGATCTCGGACCGAGCAAATAAACAACAACAAAGAAACTAGTCGCGGGGAAACATCAAATAAGTAGAGCAGAATCATCGGTACAGCCCGCTCACTGTGTGATTGTCCTCCGTAGCAGGGAATTTCGTTTGTTGTTGCTGTTTTCATCTCCATGTTCTCCATCCCATGCTTGGCTACGCCATTCTGATGAGGTTCTGGTGAGTCCGAAACACGTGTCAGCTGCTGCTTCCATATGATGTATGTTTTCTCGGATGGTGGAATGAGTCTGAGAAAGATTCCGGGGTTCAATCCGATTTTCTCGAAAGTTTTGTTGTCACTGAGAAGCAACGTTTCGCCAAAATCTCGTTGGGCATTCTCAAGTGCTGCTGTACGTCTGGTGACTCGACGGCAACCACTGTTCGCCTCTGCTTGTGTCTGGGTTTTATTGGCATTGGCTGGTCCCGTTTCCTGATTGGACGGTTCGCTGCATAGGCTCCGCCCCCTTCACTACTTGGCTTGGATTTTCTTTGTCGATGTTAGTTTTAACGTCTTGTGTTGTTTTAGGGTTTTTCGTGTTTTTTAAATTGTTTTCCAAGTAAGTGCGATATATAGAGCATAGTCTCGTTTGTTTAGATGACCTCATTTTTCTATTTATGAATGCTATTTCTCTTGATCGGTCAAAATCGATTCTGTGACCTATTGCTTGATGATGTTGTTCTTTTGTTTCTGATGCTATTATTATATTCTTGGATTCTTGCTGATATTTTTCTGTTATTTCGTCCTATATATGTTTGGTCGCAGTCTGAACAAGGTATACTGTAGACGCCAGGGTTTTCTAGTCCGATTTTATCTTTCGGGTTTCTAAATATATTGGCTATTGTTTTCTGAGGTTTAAATATTGGTGTTATTTTTTTTCAAAACTTTCGAAAAAATCGGATTGAACTCCGGGAATCTTTCTCAGATTCATTTCACCATCCGAGAAAACATACTATGTAACAGTCTACACCTCTACGGGGAGGAGACTCTACAAGACATTGAACACTCCGAAAAATAGAGATCAAGAATATCGACTCTCTTTTGCGATATGACGTTCCTAATAAGATGCCGCGATAAAAACCTGCAACCAAAATGTACTAAGTTATCATACAACCTCAAAACAAGAAGAGCTAACAACATCCTTCAATCTGCGGAAAAAGCCCTACTTCGAGAACAAATTCGAGAAAACTCAGAACTCTTGCAAATGTAGAATCCGAATCTTACAAATTACATCGAAAATTAAGCAGCCTAATTCATCCTCTCTTATGCTCAGATATTGTTTATTGAATTATTATGAATGTTTTTCAGAATTATTGCATTGTTTGACAAATTCTGAAAATAGAAACTTTGAATTGAGTGCTGAAATACTTTCAATTTTAGCTGAAAATACTTATATATTATAAAATTTTGTCCTTTTCATATGCAAAAATTAGGATTCCAACTTTATTTGCAATTATATTTTATAGTCAAAATTTATAAAGATTTTGCTCCATATTTTTTTGGATTTATGTAGTACTGTTAATCATTACTTACAAATGGAAAGCTGTTTTATGTATTTATGGTTCTAATTAATATACCATTTAAATCGTTATATCCACAACTAAGCTCACCAATAATACTAAACTGGAATATTTTTTCACAAAATCTATCATACTTGAAGTGATATAAAGCTGTTGAAATATTCCACCTTCTAGTTTTTAGTTAGCTAATGCAAAATTTTCATACATTTGAAGTTTTAATTTTTCAGTATTAGGTTCACATCACATTGAGCTAGATATGTATTTATGGTTCTGATTAATATACCATTTAAATCGTTATATCCACAACTAAGCTCACCAATAATACTAAACTGCAATATTTTTTTACAAAATCTATCATACTTGAAGTGATATAAAGTTGTTGAAATATAACACTTTCTAGTTTTTAGTTAGCTAATGCAGAATTTTTATACATTTGAAGTTTTAATTTTTCAGTATAAGGTTCACATCACATCGAGCTAGATTATATCTTTTTTAGAATTCCAGCATTTTTTTAATAATGTAATCAGCAACGAAGAATAAAGTCAATGAGTCAATTCAGCTAATTTTTCAAATATATAATTTTTTCAAGGAACAGCTGTTCATTTAGAACAAAGTGTGGACAAATTTCCCATATAAAGAAGCTTCAATGAGAGAATGAAAACACTTTTCCTCAAGAGGTTGAAACAACTTTGAATTCAGTTTCCACATCAAATAGAAAATTGTACGAAGATCTCTAAAAAAAATTCTATATTTTTTGCGAGAAATTGGTGATTCAGATTGCTCGGCATTACATTACAAAGCATAAAAATGAAATTTTTTATTGTTATTAGTTTCCTCTAGATCTCATTTCTGTAGTTGGGTGGTTCAATTTGTCAAACAAACCTAAAATTGTATAGGCATAAAAATAGTAGTATGCTTCCTTTGAATGAAAAGAAAATTATTTAACTACCTATCAAACACAGTATGCATGTATTCAGATATTCAGGACACTATCTTTGAGCAATTTATATACAAATTCAAAGGAATAATACTTCAATCAGTATGAAAATCAGCATAGTATTGAATATCTATGAATAATTTCTCAATAATTTCGACAGGGAGCAATGATTAGATTATCTTCTAGTTTTTTCTCCACCCTATAAATCGCCTTATCAACTACTCATGATTTTCATATTATTGGATGTATGGAGAGGAAAAAAAAAATTTAAATAAACTCTGAGGAAACAAGGCCAATTTGAATATAATACCCAGCCTGAAAGTGATTTGGATCAGAAAGTTTTATCAATTAGGAGACCCATGCAGGGAATTGATAAAAAACGCAGTGATTATTCTCTTTGTCCTAACTGTCAAGGCTATTATTCAAAAGCTGCAAGAAGACAACATTCTGTTAGGTGTGCCTCTTCTCTTAAAAAAACAAGAACATCAAATTGCTTTGGACCTATGGTCATGATAAAAATTCATGATTCTGCCTGTGATCGCATGAAGACGGCAATTTTACCTCCTTTGAGAGATGACTTATTTTCAAAAGTAATTCGAACAGATTTTTTACTAATAAGATGTGGTAATATATGGTCTGAAAAATTTAGCAATGAATGGGATTCAGCACAAATAATACATAAACTTAGACTAATGGCACGTTTACTGGTTGCATGTATGTCTATTTTAGATACTGTTTCAGAATTTGCTTCTATGCTAATACCTGTAAATTATAAATATGTCAAAAAAAGCCTCAATCAGGTGACAACATTCAGAGTTGATAAACAAGTGTATGTTGCTAGACAATATAAAGAAGAAATTACTTCGGGATCTCAGGGCTTTACTAGCTGAAGATCTATCAAACAGAATAAACAGAACTTTAACTGAAAATCAGAGCACAAAAAAAAGTTATATTACCCTCAGTGAACAACATAAAAAATTAGTTGATTATGTAGATAGTAATAGAGAAAATTATTTATTTCATCAAAAACTTTGGAACACTATACGTCTCTGGCATCTCAAAATTTGATTTCTATGTTGATATTCAATAGAAGGAGGGTGGACGAGATGGAACGATTGCTTATTGCCAATTATAAAAATTTTGAAGAAAATCCACGTTTTTGCTGTACCTTCGGTATATAAGAGCATGTCAGCTCATGAGGGAATATAGTACACTTTGTGGAGCATAAAATCCTACCACTTTGAGAGGAACAACTTTTCGTAAACATATTGCTACCCAAACAGTAGCACTTCAACTGAGTGACAAAGAAATAGGAGATTTAGCAACTTTTATGAAGCAAACTGAACAAATTCATGGACAACACTATAGACTTTCCTTTGAGGTTAGAGAAGTTGGTATAAATTCCAATTTACTTGAGAAAGCACAAGGTCATTGTAGTATGGGTTATGATGAAAGCATATAAATTCTGGAATCCAACAGATACTGAGGACAAATAGTTTGTCTTCTTCCAGTGAAGATAGATTATCTGAGGTTATTGAAGCAGAATTTTAATCAGATAGTAATTTGGAAGTATTTCATTGTATCAGTTTTTCTTTTATAACTGAGTTTTTGTTTATTTTATTGATCACACTCCAAATTGATTTGATTATTTGTTACTCTTCCGAGAGTGATCAACTTTGATTCTAAAGATGTTTCAAAAAATAAATTTGTGAAGTAGCATAGAAGTTTAATTAGTATAACAGTTGGGATAGGAATTTATCAGCTGCTTTGTCAACCTCGTATAAATCATGCTTGAAAAACACCGAAATTTTTTCTTATATATTTTATTTAGTCTAGTTAAGGAGGTAGCCCAGCGGTGAGGTGTATCGCTTGTAAACAGAGGATTTTGGATTCGAGTCCCACTCTGCTTTTGGGTGTTGTGTATTTCCGGAATTTGGTGGTTCAAAAATTAATCTTTTGGGTAATCACTTAGATTCAAGCCCATTGGCCGTTCAGAACCGGCGTTAAACTGTAGATCCCTGGAGTTAATAAAAATAGTCTAGTCAATAAGTGATTTTTTGTTCAACTTTTTTCAGCAGTTTCGAAAAAATAAAAGCAAAGTGTCATTCGATTTGGAGTAGCATGTAGATGTTTTTTGAGAAAATTAAAAATTCGCAAGCAAAAATTGTGAAAGTTATAAACAATATACCTACTGAAAAAAAAGATTGTTTTTTTTGCCAATATGTCAAAAAATAATTGAGATTTTTGGAATCTGAAGAAATATTCAGAAAGAAGAAGAAATTTCCCAAAAGAAATTCTCAACTTCCGGAACTGTAGAATCAATATTCATAATTTTTTCAGAGAGGTAAAAATGCAGCTCAGAAGGGGTAAATTCGTTTCGGCAAGTCACGCCCATTTAGGACACTTCAACAATCAACATTATTTTCAACCATATCATATATGAAAAGTTACTAAATCGGTGATAGTTAATCAACAATTTTTTGGTGCTCTAACATGAAAATTGTGATAACTGTTCAAGTAGAGATCTGAGATTTTCTCATTCTTGGAGCTATTGAAGTAAATCCCTGTTGAAAAAATGAAAAATTTCAATTTTTCAGTTTTATTATCAATTGACGTGGTTTTGCAAAATCAAAATGAAATTTTTTTTATAAATTTTATGGTCCGTTCTTTATTATCGGAAGCTACATGAAAATGGTTGTTTTCAATTTTCATCTTCTATTGTTTAAAAAATTGTTATAAATAAATGCGTTGTTTATAAGAGAATCAGGAAAAAAAAGTAATGATCAGAGTGTGTAATTTTGCATTTAAGTAAATTGTTAATAAGAAACTAAAAAATCTAATTTTTTCACTGGGTCTTTCGAAACTCTCTCCGAGAAAGGAAAAAAATATCAGATTTATAGTTTAACAGTTAACACACTTGCAGTGTTCTTGTTCAAGCAGTAGATAACTATTGCATAACTAATCCGCGAAAAATAGCGTTAAAAACTTGTCGCTGGATTATTGTTCATTTATACGAGTACCTATCTCCTATCCAGTAAGAACCTGAAAATTTTCATTCCTCAATTTTCACATTTAATATAGTAAAATAATGTGTCCCAAATGGGCGTGACTTTCGCAAGCCAGATTACCTGTTTCGACCGTATTTTTATTCCTCTGAGAAAATTATAAATACTTTATCCTACAGTTCCGGGAGGAGAGAAATTTCTTATAGGAAATTTCCTCCTCTTTTTGTATCTTTATTAAGATATCAAAATATCAATTAGTTTTTGAGATATTTGAAAAACAAAATGTTTTCTTCTTCTTTCAGTAAATTGTTTATGACTTTTATAATTTTCGCGAACGGAACTTAATTTTCTTGAAAAACAATCTACATGCTATTTGCTCATATTCTTCCGAAACTGATGACAAAAGCACTTGTAAACTAGACTGTATTCTCATGATTAGTCAATCTTTCTCCAAGATCCATGATGTAGAAGTCCAGAAATGGATTATACGCCATCGCAAGAAAATTTTTACTAACTCGACAATTTTTATTATCTTCAAAATATTATGGAGTAATTAAATTGACAATCAAAGCCAAAATTTAGTCCTATTTTTCAAAGAGCTCATATTTTGATAGCTACTCTACACTAAAAAATATTTGAAATATTAAATATTGATTGAAAACCTTTCATGAGCTCCTCGAATGTAAACAGGAATTTAATCGGTCACTAGGACCAAAAAACGTGTTTGAAAGAGCTTCAATGGCTGAAATGGAAAATTTTATGTACGAATGAAGACGTCAACCAAACCCTTATCGCACTTCTTCTCTTTCTAAATTTTATACTACCTATACTATTGAGCTAAACTACTTTAGATATAATACTACACCATTGAACAAAAACTCGAGCACTTTTGTTTAATAGTAAGTATAGTATACAATTTAGAAAGAGAAGTGTAGTGGAGATTTTGGTTGACTTCTTCCTTTCGAAATGAAAATTTTCTATCAGAGCCATTTGAACTTTTCAAACACTTTTTTGTTCATAGTGACCGATTAAACTTACTATTTCGACATTGAATAATGCTCAAAACTACTAGTTAATTTATAATGTTAAAATTATGTCCATTCCTGTTGTTTGGTCGGCCTGTCCGAAGTGCGGAAACTATACAATACTCAAATATCAATATACAAATCTAGGTTTTTTTATAATTGTACATACATAATAGCAGAAGAGGTCCTAGTGGTTAGTAAATTTCATGTAAAGGTACTACGTACCTACGTACGTAGATACGAAGACTTTTATTCAGTTCTGTTATAATAATCGTAGGCTCATGGGGGGGGGATTGATCCCCTTGATCCCCTCCCTATCTACGCCACTGGTATGCATCACCAGTAGAATTGCAAAGTCCAACAATTGTTAACACCTAGTAACAATCCAACATAGCTTTATAATTCACTACAGAACTAAGCAGCCGTGGAAATATACTCTCCAGAAAACTTGAAAGAATATAGATCACATATCATGTTCAAGGTTGAGAGACAAGCTATTGAGACTATATTGACCAAACAAATTCAGACATAATCCGAATATGCAGGTGTTAAATTCTGTTAATCTATTCACTAAAGAAGGACTAGACTAGATGGGTGCTAAAATATAGGACAGGATATGGTCTACAATATCAATTATTGGGATATTATTTCAGGGATTATAGGAATGATTTCTGTGGCAAAATTTTTCGAATGGTTTGTTGGGACTTGTCTGAATGGTGCTATTTTATATGATACCTTCGGTTTTAGTCTTATATTATTAGGGAACATGATTAATGGTGTCACACATTTCATGATACATCAAGAACAAAAAATATGAAATAAAAACAATGAAAACACAAACAAAATAGAAGAATATGTTTTTAAATGAGTTATTCACTTATTAGCTATATACTTGACATGTCAGGATTGTACGATAAAAACTCGGTGTTCAGTATTTCCAAATATTGCCAAAAGGTAATAAACATTGATTTTCAGATGTATTTCAACATGTGTGTGCTTAGAAAGAAGGTTTTTTTCATTTTACGATACAAATTTTATTAATTTCATTTAAATAAATGAATACACACATTTTTGTGTGTATTATTACTATCAATAAAGGATATTTCTGAAACATAAATATGTAATTTTAACAAAATAGTAGTAACAAAAAATTGTATGGCCTGTTTAGGGCTATAACTTTAGGCGCCGCGCCTGAAGGGTTATCAAAACCCGGTTTGATTTTTAAGCTACTAAATTGAGAGTGATTTGAACAATTTATCGTTGATAGAGAGAAGAAATATATATTTTCAGCAGGACGAATGTGGGGCTCTCAAGGCCAGATTAGTAACAAACTATTTGGATGAACGGTTTGGATATCACTGTATTGACATGAACAGTCCCGTAAGATGATCACCATGAAAGATTTGCACAAAATAACAAATGATTAAGAGCAAATATTTCGAAGGAAATAGTACAAAACTATTTCCACCATTTTGGAGACACAATAGAAGATATTCCATCGTTAACCATTATAAACCACGACGAAAGAAGATGTTGGTTGATCGGCAGCTCACACTTCTATGCACGTTTTACAGAGTTGCGAGGAAAATAATATTCATTTTGAGTTATTGCCGCCGAATAGAATACATCTTCTACAACACCTTGAAGTGCCTTTTTTGGACCTCTTAAAAAAAGTTAGGCGATCTGTGCTTGCAGAATGGAAAACAAAATCAGAGGATTCTACTATTCCTCTTATGGAGGAAAAGAAAATTGAAGAATGTTTAAAAACTGGCAAATGGGGCTTCGGCTTCTACAAAAAAAATGTTGGAGACTATAGGGCGATACTGTATGCCATACAGTGCTACTCAAAACAGCTCGATGGAAGCGAAAACCTTCACCAATTTTTTTACAAGAACTTTCTTGTGTATCCTCAAAGGCCAGTATTTCTCATATGTCATGGCCACTCTAAACATGAAGTTTTATCAATGATGCTAAAATCAAGAGAAGAAAATGTCACAATAAATAAATTACCACCACACACCAGTCATGTGCAACCTCTGGATCTTAGTATACTCAAACCTATGAAGATTAAATGGGATGGAGAACTAGTGAAATGGCAGACCAAATTATGTAGAAAAATTGCCAAAATCACTTTTCTTCGTTATGATTGGCACTATTTGGGCAATTTTTCAGCCTGAAGTGATAAAAAATGTTTTTGAAAAAGCTGGAATTTCTCCCTTTTCCGATAGAGTGATTCCTCAAGACAAATACGAACGTGGAGCATACTAAAGGTGGCTGCTATCGTTAACAGATAAAGAGAATTCTGCACCTAAACCTTCAACATCCTGTGAAAAAAATATGACTCAATCTTCAACATCAAATAATGTAGAACAAATAAATCACCATCAACATCTCATGTACAAGAATCCGTTAAGTCGATTTCGCCTATGAAAGTTTCAAGGGCAATATCTCTTGCAGAGCAAAGCGAACCAATAATTGAATCGGTGAGAATAAGAACAGTATAAGTCCAAAATTTGACATTTCGACATGTCACAGTCATTTTGTTTTTAATACAAGGCTACATCGATTGAGCGTTAAGGCGTATGGCAACGCTTATCGTAAAGCATTGAGCTTAAGAACAGTACAAGTCCGGACTTGTACGGTTCTTATTCTCAGCGGAGAGATTTGTTGACATGCAATCGTAATTACAGACAGAGACAAATGGTTTAGTTTTTTTTCGCTGCTACTCGACTGTGTTTGTTGTTTATGTGTTTAGTTATTTTAGTAAAATATCCTCTAAGATATATTGATAATACAAAATAAAACGATGTCATCAGAATCTAAAAGTGAGAAAACTCAATGTAAAAAATGTACCAGAAATCCTGAAAAATGGAAAGTAAACAAGAGAAAGCTTGCACGTCAAGTAGGAGAATCGTATATATCTACATCTGAGAAGTAGAAAAAGATGGCAAGATGGCGCCGACGAATAGTCGACTGAAAAGTAGATCCTCCGAAAAAATCTATTTGAAGTGTTGTAAAACAAAAAGTTTTAGTTGTGCGGTGTGTATAGTTTGTGGAAACGCTTTCCATAAATCGTGTGCATCGCGAGATTGGGCCAAAGAAGTGTTCTTCATCGATGAAACACGCGTAATATGCTGTCAAGAAAGTGAGGTTGGAATGGACATCGACGTTAAAGATGTTCAAATATCACTATTAAGAAAACTGTTGTGTGAAATGGAAGAAAAGAACAGTGTTTTAAAGGAAAACTCCACCCTATGGAAAGAAAAGTATGATCCTGTTAGTTCAAAGTCAGTATTCCAAAATTCGAATCAACATTCCGAACATTCCTTTCCTCGTCCTTCACCCGACGATACCAATAAAAAAGCAAGTGAGAAATCAAAACAAAACCTAGATGTCGCTGTAAATATTGAAGACTGTGAAATCACTCCTCAAGTGCTGGAAAATCGGGCTAGCAACCAGCCTGATAAAACAGCTGGTAGTTCAACTGCACCAGTTTTTGATGTTGAAGTGAATGACAGTAGAGAGGTTAAGGAATTGCAAAATAAACAAAAGCCAACTGATGGTGGCATAAATGAGATAAATAGCGAACGACATCAACTTCCAGATCTGAATAATGCACAAAATAACAATAAATTGGGAACAACAAAAAAGGCGTGGTTTCAGACGCAATAATGGTCTACAAATTGAAAATGGAAATAGTAGCAGACCTGAACCAGTGAGAGGAACTAACGAGAATGTGGGCGGTCTCAAAGTGGCTCAGAGAATGGCCCTCTTATTCTTGACGGGATTTGCTCCTGATGTGAAGGGGGAGCAGATTCTAGATTTCCTAAAGAACAGCAAAACTGGCAGAGGTTGTGACTGTATTAAAATCCAAACCAAACGAGATAAGTATCGTTCAGCATTCCTTTTCTGTGCCATATGACAAGCGAGAAAATCATCTGAGCCCTGCGTTGTGGCCTCAGGGAATATTAGTGAACCATTTTTTGAACATACAGCGCCAAGCGATGGCAAGAATTTTACATCAACAAATCTAAGAGTAATGGATATTAATGTCAGATCTCTTAGGAATAAAACAAATGAAATGGAAGCATTTTTGGCCGATAAGAATGTGGACATTTTATGTGTAACTGAACATTGGCTTAGGAAAGAAGAAATCGAGGTTTTACAGATCGAAAATTACGAGGTTGGTGCATTCTCATCTAGAAGGGAATTCAGCGGTGGTGGAACTCTCATTCTTGTCAGGAATGATTTTGAATTCTCTTCAACTAACATAGTGACAGACTTTATCGTTGAAAAATGTGCTGAGTATTGTGGTATTCTTATTAATCCCTTAAACCTTTACATTTAAGTTTTCTACCGCTCACCCAATGGTCACCTAGACACCTTTTTGGCGGCCATTGATGGGATTTTGTCTGGGCTTGCTACGAGTGTTGGAATCCTTCTTGCGGGTGATTTTAATGTCCAATTTAACACTGCTTCAGCAGATACCAGGATACTTTGTGATCTGATGGAAAGATTTGACTTAAGACAGACTGTGTTACAGCCAACACGGCAAGAGTTATGCTTGGATAATGTTTTTGTTAATTCTAGTGTGAGTGTGAAGTCCTTGAGTCTCATTGATGTGAATGTATCAGATCATGTGTGTCAGATAATCGAATGTGAGGTTGAAAGAGAAATAGATGATTGCATGGAGGTCCAAAAAGTATGCAGACCCATAACTAAGCATGGTTTGTGTGTTTTTCATAACATTCTTCGTGACAGATCATGGGACTTCTTGGCACAAGATGTGGATGTTGGAAGTAAATGTGACATGTTCATGGACATTTTGGAAAATGCCTATTTACAGGCTTTTCCTGAAAAAAGATATAAGGTAAGATCAGACCACCTAAAAATCTCTTGGTTTAACAATAAACTCAGGGCCATGCGAGACCATCTTGCATTTCTTGACGAGTTGCGTCGGCAATATGGTGTTGATGGTGCTGGGGAAGAATAAAACAATTTCAGAGGGGTATATAGAGCATGTATTAGGGAGGAAAAAATTAAATTCAATGACCGTATTATGCAGTCCTCTCCCAATCCTGTTAGAGCAATGTGGCAGATAATAAACAAACTAAGAGGCAAAAACACAGTATCAGACAAAAGCACAATAACTCCTAATGAATTCGATGATTTTTTCTCTGGCATTGCCCATTCTGTTATAGAGAGTATCCCTGAATCGGATAGGGACCCTGTTGAGTACCTTGAGGTCCGGGAGGCTCCTGTTTTTGGATTCAGGGAAGTAACTTTTAATGAAGTTAGGGAAATAATGAATAAACTAAAAAATAAAACAAGTTGTGATATTCACGGACTGAATGTGAAACTAATCAAAACAGCAAAGAACTGTATCTTGCTACCGTTAACAAGATTAATCAACCTATGCTTAAAAAACAGCATATTTCCTAATTGCCTCAAATTAGCCATTGTGAAGCCAATTTTTGAAAAGGGAGATCCAGCAACCCCTGGTAACTACAGACCAATCTCGCTTCTACCTATTATTTCAAAAGTTTTAGAAAAGAGACGTGTTTGTAGGAGCAGATTTGTTGATTGTTGTTGGAGGTAAAGGCCTAATGAGAAACCATGTAAGTAAAAATAGCAATGAGTAAGATTTCTGTATTACTTGAGTTTAAGAATTATTGACTATCTTGAACGAATATTCACTTTTAAGGTATTTTCAAGTCTACCTAACCTCCAAACTTTGAGTATTGGCGGGAAAAATAATAAACATGTCGTTCATTCGACATTCACTGGTTTCCGTGTTAACCCCAGTGAATGAACAAATTGTTTATTCAACGGGCCAGGCTAGGTTTATACGTAGCATAGCATTGTATACCTTTAAAACAATAGCTTTAAGTGCGGATTAATATTTTCTACTTGGAATCTTTATTAAATGGCCCTGTCCAGTGAATGAACGACCTTTAAGTTTCTGTTCATTCATTAGATCAGGCTGTTTTAGTGAATGAACTTGCAGACTTAAATATAAAATATTATTATAACTTTAAGCGTATATATCTATTAGTATTTTACTTGAATTCCTTAATAGGTCGAAGGATGATAGGAAGAAGTATATAAGATTCTAGTATTCTGAAGATAGCCTTCAAGAGGCATTGCAAAATTTAAAACAGAAGGCAATTTCGATTAGTGGTGCAAGTAGAAGCTATAGAATACCAAAAAGCACACTTTTTAACAGGTTAAAAGGAAGGGTTCCTTTAATCTGAAAAATGGGCCCAACTCAAATTTTAACGATTGATGAAGAAAATCTCTTAGAAAATTGGATTCTTTCCGAAGCAATTCTTGGATTTCCCATGCATGCTGATGAAGTGAAAGACTCTGTCCAACGAGGTCTAAAGACAGTTCAAAGAGAAAATCCATTTGTTGATGACAGGCCTGGTCGCTAGTGGCTAAAATTATTTTTGCAGTCACCCAAAAATAACCATTCGACACACTGAAATAATATCTGAATCTAGAGCATCAGTTACAGAAGCAGTCATTAGAGGTTGGTTTCGGGAATTGCATGACTATTTACAGAGTGAAAATTGCACAGACATACTAAACGATCCAAGTGTGCATTTTTAATGCAGATGATTCAGACTTGCCCTAAGAGTGGCAAAGCTTTGGGTCCAAAAAATTATCGGAATTTCTGCGAAATCGCAAGTGGCCCGGAAAGGGAATGTATAACTGTACTTTGTATTTTTTCTGTCTCCAGTGCATCCATTCCTCCTATGATTGTATACCCCTACGAACGCATTCCGAGAGATATAGTTCCTGAAGACTGGGGCATTGAACGTTCTGACAGCGGATGGATGATGAGTGCAACTTTTTGTGAGTTCATTGCAAATATTTTTTCTCCGTGGCTGAACGAACATAAAATAAATCGTCCAATTTTGTTCTTACTGGATGGCCACAAGTCACATATAAATATGGAATTATATAATTTTTTTGTACAAAAACCGAATTATATTGTACTGCCTTTTGACAAATGCGACGCATATACTTCATCCATGCGATGTATCAGTTTTTAAATCACTAGAGGCTCAGTGGAAAGTTATGGTTCAAATCATAAAAAGGAAACCACTGAGTCAATAACAAAAAATACATTTGCACCAATTTTCCATAGAGATTACGAAGAGGCCATAAAACCTGAAATAATTATGAATGGATTTCGAAAGTGTGGTTTGTATCCCTTCAGTGCTGATGCTGTGAATTATTCTCAGTGCATTTCAACAAGAAGACATGAACTAGCGGACCACCAGCCTCTGGATGTGAGAGTTCCGACACCACATGAATAACAAACCGTGTTGAAATTTTTTGAATTCCACGTAAATTCCAACCTTTTAACTGCGTTTAAAAATACCAGAAGGGAACAAAAAACCGCTGATAATTCTCTATATGATTTATGGAAAATTTGTAAGGAACGCAGCTATAGTGACGCAGAAACTGTAGAAAATGAGGTTGTTGAGATTTCGGAAAATAATTACGAGGCTATAGAAACAGAACATTTACTGACCAATAACGATATTCAGAATGATATTTATACGCCTGAAGATTTGATGCAATTTCCATTGGAGATCAACGGTGTTTGAAATAAATGAATTGAAAAATACTGAATATTATCGGCAACAATGTGGAATCGATGGAATCTCAAACATGCATTATTGAAGAGCCACCAAATATCAACATTGATGTAGTTATATCTATATTGAATAGTATTGAATGGAATTGGCATTGACTTGGTGGAAGTTCATATTCATAACTTTATAAAGAAATAAAAAACTAACTTTTCACAGGTTGAAATAAAAATCTTTTGAGTAAACGCGTTTCGTCATAACATTGACTTCATCTCGTACTCAACTATGGTATTACAAAACAATCTATTTATACGAAAATAGAATATATATATATATATATATATATATATATATATATATATATATATATATATATATATATATATATATATATATATATATATATATATATATATATATATATATATATATATATATATAATCTCTTGATAATTATAAGCAATAACAGGCTGGTTGAATCTTAAAAAACTAGATTTTATTAAAAAGTTGACGTTTCACTACGAAATTCGTAGTTTTTCAAAACTTTTGAAAAAATTGAAATCTCCTTGACATTAATTGATTTGAAAAAATTTGAATAGACAACTATTATTTTTATTTTCGAACATTACGTAGGTAAAGGTTTCTGTGGTTTCCCTTGCCATCTAATGATAACAATTTTGAATGTTGATATTAGACTGAATAGCACGTAATAAATAACAAAGAACAACCACATTCGGAAAAAAATTTTAGCGAGACAAAGCAGTCTTTGTCTATTCAAATTTTTTCAAATCAATAAATGTCAAGGAGATTTCAATTTTTTCAAAAGTTTTGAAAAACTACGAATGTCGTAGTGAAACGTCAACTTTTTAATAAAATCGAGTTTTTTAAGATTCAACCAGCCTGTTATTGCTAATAATTATCAAGAGATTAAAAATAGATCACAGGCAACAACAATTCGAATAAATATATATATATATATATATATATATATATATATATATATATATATATATATATATATATATATAAAGTATAATATATATTATAAATAATATATAGTATAAATAGATTGTTTTGTAATACCATAGTTTAGTACGAGATGAAGTCAATGTTATAACGAAACGCGTTTACTCAATAGATTTTTATTTCAACCTGTGAAAAGTTAGTTTTTCATTCCTTTATAAAGTTTTGAATAGTATTGTTGACGCTGTATGCGAAATTGTGCAAGATCAAAATAATATATACAAAAGTAATGGAGACAAAACTACCGAAACGCGTGATTCCAAACATCAGAAAATAATAGTGCATAGCAATATAAAAATAGGAGAAAGTGGATGGTAGCAAAATTTGCACTGGCCAAAAAGTGAAAAAACAAGTACAAAAAAAATACCGACAGCTCCTATGACTTTTGCAATTACATCGAAAAAATGGAAGGAATATGAGCAGGCTAAAGAATCTGATAAAAAAAGAAGGAGGATGCAATATTAAAAAGAAAGACCCTCAGGGAAAATTAAAAAAAGAGAAATGCGAAAAGGACAAGTCCAAACCGCAGTTTGCAAAAAAGAGGAAAACAATTAGGAGTGATCTATCTGAAGAAAATGGTAAGCAGTTCATTTGTGTATAATATTGGGAAATTTAGACTTTCATTTATCATTGCATGTAAATCATCGCCACCACCTGTTCCCAAAAAAAGGAAACTGACTCAATGGAGAATGAGGTATCGGAACAAATAAGTAATATGATGCAAAGCGTTACAGGAAGTGAGAAAACTGTATCACATGACATAGGTAAGTAGGTAGGCAATCTAACCACATCTAGAGGGATTGGTCATTATTTTTCTAGGGACAAAACTGGCTTCAGGAAAGAAGAACAAGTTAACTAACACCATAACATCTGGTGCATCTACATCAACAGAAAAAGTAAATGGACAAATTAATCTTACGTAATAGTCAGATACCAAAAGAAGTACTTTACCGGAATAGTCGTTAATATAGAAGAGGATGAATACGAGGTCAAGACTAAGACTCACCTTGGCTCAAATTTATTCAAATGGCCAAATCAAATCTGGTAAAAAAAAACAGATGACGGAAGAAATTGTACCACCGATTCTAAAAAAACTGGGATGCTAAGAATGCTAGGAAATTGGCAAATATAACTAATCTTAGTGCGTAATCACAGCCGTCTCTAATATAGACGGCTGTGGCCTAATACATACCTGTATTTAGTTTTTGCAATAATTTTTTTTCAAGAATTATATAATCGTTTTTCTGATTTTCTATAGGGTACTTTCTTAGTTCATTCACTAGACCAGTATCGTTCATTAACTGGTAATGAGAATTCATTCACTAGAACAGAAGGGTTTATTGACTGGTATTGAGTGTTTATTGACTGGAATTTTCTGTATAAATTAACCTTCAATTTTTATCTTGCATGCCATTGTTATTACTTTAGTTAATTTATAACATTGGATTTTTCATTATTTCAGCACATTATAGAAATTTAGTTGACTGACAAAAATACCTTCTTTTGTATTTTGAATTTTCATTCCAAGATAGGATATTTTATCATTTTCATCAGTTTCATACGTTATTTCAAATTCTTCTTTTAATTTGATAAGAATGTTAAACATATCTTGTTCGTTGGTTCCAGAAATGAGACCATCATCAACAAAAACTACAATTATCACATTCCTATCTTCATTGTAATAGACACATGGATCATCATCGGAATTGTCAAATCCTAATGATTTAAAAAAACTACTAAATTTGTGGTTCCTGTTTCTTGGTGCTTGTTTAAGTCCGTATAGACTCTTCTTCAGCCTGCAGATTCGATTTGTCTCATCATCATATCCTTCTGGTTGATACATGAAGATTTCTTCTTCCAAGCCTCCATGTAAAAATGAAGTCTTTATATCAAAAGACATCAGTTTCATTTTATTTGTTGCAGTCAAGCTGAGTACAAGTCTAATAGATACATGTCGAGCAACTGGACTAAAAGTTTCTGTATAATCAATACCTTGCTTCTGTTCAAATTCTCTTGCTAACAGTCTGGCTTTAAATTTTCCATTTTGTTTCTTTCTAAGTATCCACTCACATATCAATGGTTTCACATCATTTGGGGTTTCTACTAATTCCCACGTTCTCATTTTACTTAATGACTGAAATTCATCATCCATAGCTACTTTCCAGTTTTTGTCCTTCAGCGCTTCTCTAATTTTAATATCTTCAATTTCGCCTATCAAAGCCATGTTTTCATTTTCATCATCAGTTGTTTACTCCGAAACAAAATCGTCTAGTTTTGTAGGTTTTCTGATATCACTTCTGTTTCTCAAATTTCGTGTATTATCATTTGCATTTCTATCCAGATTTTTATTTTCATGATTTCCTCTTCCTCCTGAATTTTGCTTCTCTTCTAAATTCAATTCATGTTCTGTGTATCCATTTTCTGGCCTTAACTTTCCATCAAATATTACATTATCAGAACTCATAACATCATTCTTTTCGGTAATATAAATTCTGTAACTTGGCGAATCTATATCATATCCAACAAAGATTCTTTTCTTCGACTTCTTTTCTATCTTTGCTCTTCTGTGATCCTCAATTGATACATAACATTCACATCTTTTAAACATCATTTTGAATAAATTTTCATCTCTTACTCAATATATCCTTTGTTTAACATCTGTGACCCGGAGAATAGATTGAAAGACATTTTAGGTTCATATAATACAATAACAACTTCATACCATTCTTTTCCATTAAATGCCATCAACTCCACTTCGCCTATTCCAATTCCTTCTGATCTGGTAGCATCACCTATCAACACATTCATATGTTCTTCAAGTTCTGAAAAATTGGTCAACCATTCTTTATGCGATGTCATATGTTGACTTGCACCACAATCTTGGTACCAGCAATTACTGCAATCATTTTCTGACAATATGTCCTTTACATTTACAGTTGATAAACCAGTAGAAATAAAAGCTCTACGATTTGAATTTCTTTGAGAAATTCTCTGACTCTGACCATTATTATGAGCTAAACTACTGGAATTCCTATTAGTACAATCTTTTGCAAAATGTCCTTTTTGATTACAACTTTTACAAGAATAATTGTTTTTGCAATATTCTAGATATTTAAGACATGGTTTGTTTCTGCAATATTTCTTAATATTCAACTTTACTATGTGAATTGCCTTCATTTCTTCCAACCTTTTTATGTATAAAAGCATTTTGTAGTTCTTGTTCCTCAGTACCATTCAGTCTATATTCTTCCAACCGAAGACGTTCAATGATCGTATTCAAATTTTTATCAGTAGTACTGACATTGTCCCAAGCTGTACGAAAATGATATAGTTTAGGAGGTAACATTCCTAAAATTCTTTTCATGATCCAAGATTCTTTGACTTTTTCACCTTCAGCAGTCTTCTGCATACTGTTGAATAATCATACAATTTTCTACGGCTGACTTCTTAACATCATATTTATAACTGAAAAATTGTCTTCGTAAACCTTCAACTTAGACAGGGGTGCAGCATATCACCTACCTGATTTAAAATTTATATTCAAGAAGCCATCAAAGATTGGAAAAGGAAAACATACGGAATGGGGGTACAAGTTCAGGATGAGATTCTGATAACTCTTCTTTTTGCCGATGACCAGGTAATTGTAGCAGGTGACGAAAACAACATAGATTACATGCTCAGAAAGCTGAAAGAGGAGTATGAAGGATGGAAGTTGAGTGTGAATGTGAGTTAGACGGAATATTTGAGGATAGGAGACACGAGGGAGAAAGATATGGATTTACAAGTGCATGGGCTTAAAAGGTGCAGAGAATTCAAATATTTGGGAAGTATTATCTCCGAAGATGGAACAACAAAAAAGGATAATAAAAATAGGACACAGGAAGGTAAAGGGGCTGTTCGCTTGTTGAACTCTTTACTGTGGTCAGGCAGAATGAAACTTCGTACGAAAATGACAATCTACACGACAGTTGTAGAGCATATTTTAACCTATAGATGTGAATGCTGGCAACTTCCAGGAAAAGAAAAAAGGAGCATAGACACAGTAGAGATGGACTTCTTGAGAAGATCTTGTAGAGTTTCCAGATTGCAACATATTAGAAACGAAGAGATAAGAAGGAAAGCTGGGCGGGTTCTTACAACTGCAGAACAAGTGGAAACGAGACAGTTACTATGGTACGGGCACGTTATGAGGATGGACGGTACATGATGGCCAAAGAGAGTTTTGGAGTACATACCACAAAGCAGAAGAAGGAGAGGAAGACTAACAACACAGTGGAGGGAAAAAATTACAAATAGTATGAGAGATAGAGCTATTGAGGAAAATGACTGGAATGATAGAAAGAAGCGGCGAACGAAATGCGGGATGCGGCATAGGCTGTAGGACCCCCGCTTATATTATTAAACCTTCAACTGTGAGATCAGACCACTTTCCATACTACAAGTCTAATTTCTCGAGCATAACAACAGATGTATTACAATATGCAATTTTCTTCGTTATGTTGCTACTCACATTTAAATCTATGAGAGTTTGTGCCTCAATATCTTGTTTGAGCCAAGCCTTAACTTTTTCATTATGGTCTGGACCTTCTGGTTTCAATACTACGCCTGTAGCTACTAAATACAATCCTTTTGATCTCAATGTCAAGTTCAATTTAAATTTCCATGATATATAATTAACATTACCTTGCGAATCTTCTGACAACATTTCTAATGCAGACCTGACTGAATCCATATTGACTGACAATGTTTACAGAATTCAGTATCTAATTAATATATAGACTTATAGTAAAACAGTACTTGAAAATTCTTCAAGAGTGACTTTTCTTTCCGACGACTGACTTTTCTGACAACTGAATTGATGCTCGCAAATTGAAATATTGGACTGACTTACAGTTTCGGTGTATGTAGTACTCCAATTTGTATTTTGATTCACAATAAAGACTGACTGACAATATCCTCCAACTTCTTTACTTACTTGACCTCTTTTTTATTCTAACAAACCGACAAAGCTGACTGGACCCATAACCTGTTGTTTATTTTGTTGGAAAACAAAATAACTTCAAATAAACATTTATTCTATAACAAGTAGTAATTATATTACAAAGTTGGACGTGAATAACTTACAGAACAGAACAGATTCTTTTGTTAACTTATGATATTTATTTCTAAGCATACTATATTTGAACATACATAACATAGATCACAATTATCTATAACATAAGAAAATAATTATCAAATATGAAAATATTCTCAACAATATTGGTTCTGGTTTAATTATAGTGACAATTCAAAGATAGAGAAGGCCTTAACCGTTCTGGTGTTACCCCTATTGTTTTATATTCATAATCATTTTTGATCGAAATTTTTAACTGTATAGTATTGTACCAAGAGTTTTGTCTGTTGTGACATGTTGTTCTATAAATTGCGGCAAGTAAAAGGAAATTCTAATCTCACTTTCGTAAGTACACATGCTGAAATGTTTTCCACACTAAGTATTGTTCATTTTTCATATTTTTGTAGAGTTCCTGAGGAAGAGCCAATAAATGTTTCGAAAGCTTGAATAGAAAAAAGAATCCACCATATTTCCATCCCCTTGTTGACTGCAGACCTGAATTTAAAGTGATAAATATATATATATTTATATATATATATATATATATATATATATATATATATATATATATATATATATATATATATATATATATATATATATATATATATATATATATATATATATATATATATATATATATATATATATATATATATATATATATAAACATATATAATAATTTATTCGAAGTGTTGTTGCCTGTGAACTATTTCTAATCTCTTGATAATTATTAGCAATAATAGGCTTGTTGAATCTCAAAAAACTCGATTTTATTAAAAAGTTGACGTTTCGCCACGACATTCGTGGCTTCATCAAAACTTTTGAAAAAATTGAAATTTCTTAGAGATTCATTGATTTGAAACAATTTGAATAGAAAAAGACTACTACGTTTCACTAAAATTTTTCGGCTGAGGCCGTTCTTTGTTATTTATTACATGCTATTCAGTCCAATATTAACATTCAAATCTGTTATTATCAGATGGTAAGGGAAACCACAGAAACCTTTACCCACGTAATGTTCGAAATAGGTTCAAATTATTTTGATTTTGAAAAGTCAAAGAATAGGGTACTATTTACCTTTTTTCTTCAGTCTTCAGTTATTAATTACGTGCTATTTAGTCCAATATCAACAGACAGGTCTGTTGATATTAGATGGGAAGGGAACCACAGAAACCTTCACCCACGTAATGTACAAAATAGATTTAAAATATTTAATTGTTGTCTTTAAACAAAAAAGACATTGTAATTTTGGAGATCACATGTTCTAAACTATACTTTATTTTTAGAAAAATTGAAAATTCTAGATGTTCAGATTTTGTCTAAGAAGATGAGTTGTTATGGTTAGAGTTTGTTTGTTGAATTATTTTGTTTTGATTTATGTTGTTTCTTAGAAAAATTGAAGAATAAAATCTGCGTATATTGAACTCAAATGTTTGATATCTGTTCTATAATTTACGACTTTATTTAAATTTTTTTGAATATGTAACATTTCTAAAATTTCTCTGCGTTTTTGATCTTTTTCCATTTCTGAAATTTTTGTGCTATTAAAGTTGAAAGTATGATTCTCATTGTTTTTATGTTTTATTAGTGCTGTGGTTTGTGTTCTGATATATTTGTGTGCTTTTAATCTTTCTTCTAAATTTTGAAATGTTTGTCCTAAATATGATTTATTAAAATTATTACAGGGTATACTATAAACAACATGAGATTTTTGCAGAAGAGGTGTTTTACTTTTTAATTTAGAATATATTTGTTTTATTTGATTTTGTGCGGTGTGGGCTACTTTAATATCGTGTGAATTTAAAATTTGTGAAATTTTATTACTTAGATGAGGAATATATGGAAGAGGAATATATTTTTTGTTAATATTTTCTTTTTTTGATGTTGCTAATGTGTTGTAAAGTTTATGAATTCTTTTTTTATTGATTTTCTGTATAAGTTTCATTGGCTAATCGTTGTTTATGAGTAATTCATGAACATCTTGTAATGTTTCATGTCTGTGTGTAGGTGAAGTAAGTTTAAGTGCTTTGTCTATATATCCGATTATTAAACTCTTTTTTTGTGACAAATGATGTGTACTGTTGTAGTTCAATGTTCTTTGTGAAAAAATTTCTTTTCTATGCCATTTTGTGATAATTTCATTGTTTTTGTGTATGAGAGTAATATCAAGAAAATTTAATGTATCGTTTTTTTTTTCTAGAGTAAATTGTTATTTTCTATTAAAGTCGTTGAATTTTTTGAGAATATCATCAATAAAATCTTCTGATGTTATTATAAGGCAATCATCAACATACCTTCTGAATGTTATAATTCGTTCAGTCGAATTATTCAATACATTTTCTTCTAAATATTCTAAAACTAATTGAGCTATAACACTGGAAATAGGACTTCCCATTGCTACACCATCAATTTGTTGGTAGAAGTTATTTTCATATTGAAAATAGTTTGTACCAAGTGCAAATTGAATTGCTTCTATAAAATCGGTTTTAGGAATATTTGTATAATTTTTGATAATATTCCATTTGTCATTAATTATTATTGGAACCAAAGAATTTGAAATACTGGTATGAAGAGAAACAACATCTAATGAAAAAAATTTGTAATTGTTAGGTATTTTCAAAGTTTTAAGATGGTCTACTAGATCGAGAGAATTTGATATAATAAGGATTTTGATTTACTATATTTTTTAATATTGAAGAAAGAAATTTAGAAAGATTATATAGAGGTGTTTGAATATAAGAGACGATTGGTTTTAATGGTATGTTTTCTTTATGTATTTCAGGAAGACCATAAAATTTAGTTGAAAGGCTGTTGTGTCGAATTAATTCTTTTGATGTTTGTGGAGAAATGAAATTTTTTTGTTGATATCTTTTGAACAATTTGTTACTTTCATTTTGCAGAGTCTTAGTTAAATCTTTTTTAATTTGTTTATATGTAGATGAATCACTTAGCATTGCAGTAATTTTTTGTTTGTATGTATTAGTTTCTAGTATAAATGTTTTGTTTCCTTTGTCTGATTTAGTTATTGTTAGTTGTGGATTAGATTTGATGAATTGTTTGGTTTGATATAAGTTTTTGATATCATCATCATCATCAATCAACCATTTTCCCGTGTCCACTGCTGGACATAGGTCTCCCTCGCTCTTCTCCATGTTTTCCTGTCCTGCGCTACCTGTATCCAGTTTCCCTGACAGCGCTTAAGATCATCGGTCCATCTTATTGGTGGTCGGCCCCTATTTCGAAATGCATCTTGTCTCGGTCTCCACTCCAGTATTCTCCAGACGAATACTGGAGTTTCTGATATATATATAATATATATATATATATATTAGAAAATGCACGATATTAGCTGAACCATCTTCACTGGGCTTCAGTGGAGGTATTGTAGTAAAACTTGCCACTAATCTACCAAAAAAACAAAACTTCAAGATATACACAGATAACTTTTTTACGTCATATAAATTGTTTACAACTCCAAAAAATATGGGAATACATTCAATTGGAACAGTAAGGCGAAACAGACTAAAAGGCTATGAACCAATAGATGACAAAGTTCTAAAAAAAGATGGAAGGGAATCACTTGACTACCGTACAGATATGCTAAATAATATAGTAGCAGTGACATTGTTTCAACATATAATGGCGTTGAACCAACTGAAATGGTAAAAAGATGGTCACAAACAGATGAAGCATACATCCAAATTGCAAGACCTGAAGTATTAAAAATATATAATACAAATATGGGTCGAGTGGACCTCAACGATCTGTTAGTTTCATTATACATCACCAGAATGGGCACCAAAAGATTTTATTTTCAAATATTTTTTCACTTGATCGACATTTCCATAGTAAATGCCTGATTGCTTCATCGGCGTCATTGCAAAATTAAAAATATCTTGAATTAAAAAAAGCTCATAGTTTTTAAAAGAGAAATTGGTAGGGCTTTTTTAGAATGTCGAAATGTAAAAGAAAAACGTGGACGAGCTCAGTCCAGAGAGGCAACCCCGCCAATTGCCATATAAAAATCATTTGTTGCTAAGCCAATAGATGACATTAGATATAATGGAATAGAACATTGGCCTGTTCATATTGAGCCAAAAGTGAGATATCAATGTAAATCTTACACCAGGATTGCCTGTGAGAAGTGTAAAATGCCTATGTGTGTTACGAAGGACGGCAATTGTTTCATTACATTTCACAAAAAATGAAAATGAAATGAAATTATAATTATTTCCTAATTTTCATACAACTATACGGTGTTTTTGCTAGTTTTCTCCCAATGACTCTATATGGAGTCACAACTTGTTTTTAATATAACAAATTAATGAAGCAAGAAAAAAATCGTAACAATCAGCAACGCTGGGTAATGATATGACATAAATAGACATCGAATTTTCAAAAATTAATTCGGGAAGGAAAGGGCTAAACGGCAGGACCGATTTTGATGAAATTTTTGGATTCTTTGGATTGGAGGTCTCCACCTTCTTCAGTATTCATTTGTATTATACAGTCTCTTTTATCTAATATATGATGTAAAAATTCGTCAAAATTGTGTGTCATTCTATCAATATAAAGTCATAGTTGATTTCCTCTGACCATTTGGTTTTATAATTTCTTTGTACTTGTTTGTTTGTCATTCATGTCAATGTCGTTTGATGTCTTGTCTGTCGTTTACTGTTTTTTCCAAATTTAGTTGTATGTGTATCATTTCCCATATCTCTCTGTGTTTCAGTTTAGGCTCAATTGGTAATATCTTCGCTTCGTCGTAGTCAAATTCGTGTTTGATCAGTGTTTTATGTTTGTTGAGTGCTGTTGTTGCGGCCTATTTGTGTGCGTTAAGTCTGTCATATAGTCTTTGTGATGTCTGTCCGATATATTGTCTATCGTAGTCCTTACACGGGATACTATAAACCACATTCGATTTTCTCATTTTCGGTGTCTGTGTCTTTAATTTGCTAAAAATCTGTCTAATTTGGTTTTGCGGTTTGTGGACTGTTTTCATGTTGTGTTGTTTTACTATCTTGTCAATCTCATGTGGCAGACTTCTTGTGTATGGTATTGATATTCGTGTTTCCTCTTTCTCTACATTAGAACCAAGATACTGGAGAGAGTGCCATTGCACTCCGGGCAGCATGCATACAGGGCGGGCAGATCAACGGAAACTGCTCTTTATGTGCTCACCGAAAACATCCAGAAATTACTTGAGTATAAAGAAATGGCCATTTGCGCCTTTTTAGACATAGAGGGGGCATTCGACAACACCTCTCACGAAGCAATAAAAAGGGCCCTAACGAACAAGGGAGTGGACAGAACCACATCCAGATGGATGTGCCAAATGCTGGCTACAAGAACGGCCGAAACGAAGGTGGACGAGAACACCTTTCGGATCAGTACAAACAGGGGATGCCCACAAGGAGGGGTACTATCACCTCTGATGTGGAGTCTTGTAGTGGACGAATTACTCGAAACACTGACCGGGAACGGAGTCACTTGCCTCGGCTATGCTGACGACATAGTCATCATGGCCAAAGGTAAATTCGAAGGAACCCTCTGCGACCTCATAGAAAGGGAGCTAGAGACTACCAGAAAGTGGTGCCTCTCGGTGGGATTGAGAATTAACGCATCAAAAACCACAGTGGTACCCTTCACTAGAAGAACAAAGCTTCAGCACTTAAGGACTATTCGTCTCGACGGAGCAGACTTAGAATGGCAGCAAGTTGTGAAGTATCTAGGGCTCACCCTGGAATCAAAACTACTCTGGAACATGCTCGTAGAAAAGATCGTTAACAAGGCAAAATCATCACTGATGGTGTGCAGGAACATCGCAGGAAAAACGTGGGGCTGTAACCCATCAATACTGCGATGGATGTACACCATGATAGTGGGACCTATGATCACCTACGGAGCAGTAGTGTGGTATGGCAGAACCGAACTCGCCACAGCAAAGAAAACCTTGGAGAAAGTGCAAAGACTAGCATGTCTTTGTATAACAGGAGCAATGAGATCGACTCCAACAGCAGCACTAGAGGTCGTTCTGGACCTCACTCCTCTCCACACCATGGTGAGGAGAACTGCTTGGGGGTGCATACGGTACAACGGACTCAACCCTTACCGGAAGTGCACACCTTGCTGACCTCCCAACTGACGAAAATACCAAGAAATTTAGTTTCAAGAAATTATTTCGAACGGAACTAAATACCAAGAAGGAATGGAGCATAGAATACATTCGAGCACTGGAGAAGAATACCATAATATGGTATACGGACGGGTCTAAAACTCCCGAAGGAACTGGAGCAGGAGTCGTTGGGCCTCGTACCAAATACTCAGAACCCATGGGCCAGTTCCCCAGTATTTTTCAAGCGGAAATTCACGCCATAGAAAAGTGCATTCAGTTCAACCTCTATAGGAAATACCGGAACAAGAAAATTGCGATCCTCTCCGATAGCCAAGCAGCCATCAAAGCGTGGAGCTCTTTCAACATCAACTCAAAGATAGTTTGTGAATGCCTAGATGAACTAAACGATCTGGGCAAGAACAACAAAGTGATCCTCCTCTGGGTGCCGGGGCACGTCGGAGTGAAGGGTAATGAACAAGCAGACGCCCTGGCACGAAAGGGTGCGTCAACGCCATTAATCGGGCCAGAACCTTTCTGCGGACTTGGAAAATCTTACTTCCAAGAAGAACTCAATAAAGCTGAAGAAGCAATGAGAGCAACATACTGGCAAAGACTTCCAGGACTGAGGCAGGCCAAAGATCTTCTCGGAAAGTTCAACCGAGCAAGATCGAAGACACTGATTAACCTCAGCAAAACTAGTCTAAAGACAATCACAGGATTTCTTACGGGGCATTGCAAACTCAAAGAACACCTAAGGAAGCTAGAATTAGAGGGGGACAGCACCTGCAGATTCTGCAAGGAACGTCCAGAAACACCCCACTATATACTGATGGAGTGCTATGCTGTGCAACATGAAAGACTGAACACACTGGGATCATACCAGCTGACTGTAGAAGAAATACCACGGATAGACCCCCTTAAAATCCTCAAATTCCTGATGGTATTGAGGCTTGAGGGGCTGCTGTAAAACGAGAACACATCGAGAAGCAGAAGAAGATGGGGCACAATAGATCTAATAAGGTCGCAGCGCATCGGTCACCATCCACACCTACCAATACCAATTCCTCTTTCTCTCTTTGTTTTTTGGTCTCTGTGTTGTAGTTTTCGTGGACTTTTCGTCTGATTAGGGCTGTTATTGATTTTTCAGGATAGTTGTTCTTTAGCAGTTGTTCCTTCAATTCTCTTATTATAGTGGGTCTCAATTCAGGTGATGTTAGTTGCAGGGCGCGGTCGATATATCCTATAATTGTGCTCTTTTTTTGGTTCATGTGGTGGTGAGAGTTATAGTTGAGGATGTGGTCGGTGCACAAAGACGATATGACAGACTTAACGCACACAAATACACCAAGTCCGCAACAACAGCACTCAACAAACAAAAAATACTTAACAAACACGAATTTGACTACGACGAAACGAAGATATTAACAAACGACAGACAAGACATCAAACACCTGAGTCAATTTCACATACCTTTTATAACAAGACCTAAACAAAAAGAAGAAGAACGGGCGGAACTTGACGATCTTTGATAGGAGATGACATTGGCATGAATGACAAACAAAAAAGTACAAAGAAATCATAAAACCAAATGGTTAGAGGAAATCAACTATGACTTTATATTGATAGAATGACACACAATTTTGACGAATTTTTACACGATATATTAGATAAAAGAGACTGTATAATACAAATGAATACTGAAGAAGGAGGAGACCTCTGAAACGTTTATTAATATATTTCTAATGAAGCTGAATTGATGATATTTCAGTTACCTCGCACTGCCAACCATAACCCAATTAAATATAGAAAAGCAGGTACCAAAAGACCAATCGAATATTTATGCAAAGGAGGAAAGATTGCACAAATTCCCAATACAATTGATGAATGGAATGTTCAACTATTCACACCAGTATGAAAAACTCAACATATAGACAAGAACAGTGGTTACCAAAACAACTAGAAGTCAACAATCTTTCACAACACAGGTTCAGGAAAACTTTGAAATTGACTGAAAAAATAGCAAAGATGCGAACGAGGAGAAGTTTTCTACTGAAATGTAAACACCGAAATTTATGTCCAACGTTCTTAAACCTGAAAACCAAACACATAACCTTTGATAGCGAAACTGTCACAAAAAACTTTGAAAGATTTATACAAAAATTCACAAGACGCACAATCAACATACTTATCACAGACACTACAAAGCAGATTAGCAAAATTGAAAGAAAAGTAAATACTTTAACTGAGAATATCTGGAAGACACCAATCACAACACAAATGTTAATAAATCAAATAAATGAAAGATTGACAATCATAACTAATGAATGCCAAAGGGTACCCAACAAGAAACAAGACCAACTTTCAAGAAAAACTAACGAAAAAACGAATCACAGAAACTTTGTAGATAACCTATTGGAAAACATCACTCCAATAACACTTTTCCCCTACGTAACTAGCACACTCAATTTGGGAACAAAATTCGCAATAGAGGACAATAGTATCGGTGGTATCCCTACTTATGAAATTATAACGCAGATAGAGGAAGGAATCACAAAATTACCAACGGAAGAACAAAATGATATACGCAAAAGGGTTACACAAACACTTAGTACACACATGAAGAAAAAAGGGACAAATGCAGAAACCGAACAACGAAAACATGATTAATTTCAACAAAACGAAAAAGTTTTTCAAGGAAAACAGAAATCTACTCGTTATAAGAGCAGACAAAGAAAATAAGATTGTTGATGAACAGTAAAAGAATATGAAGAAAAAATTGAACAATTATTGGACATTACACAACATACATAAGTGTAAAAAAAATATATGACACTAACCACTCGAAAAACAGATTAATAATATCGTGAAAACATGGAAAGAACTAGGATATATATCGAGTAACGAGTCAAAAATGCTAACACCACATAACACTAAGACACCAAAAATATATGGACTTCCCAGGACCCATGAAGAAGGAAATCCACTAAGACCGATAGTGCTCTTGTGTTGAATAATAATGACAGTACCTTTCATTTATGGTTTTATTTATTATTTTATAATATCTAAGTTTCCCCTGTTTTATATAAAAAAAAATTTGTCAGATTTTGATAGAATATAAATAATTATTCAAAACACTAATATTTTATTAATCTCGTAATTATAAAAGGTTATGGGCCCAGTTTTACGCAAAAAGTAAAGAAAGAATAAACGAGATACATAAAAATAAATATACAATGGACAAATTTCCGAAGTTTGAAAAAGCTACACTGGAAAGTCTAACTTTCATTCATGGAAGACCATGGTGTTTGCATACATGGATTTTAATAATCTATACAAAATAGTAACAGGGAAGAGAGAAAGCCCCTTTCAATAACACGCAAGACGCTGCAGTAAATGTGGAAGAAACAAATAAAATTTTTGAATATTGGAGGTATCGTCGTTCCTTGGCAAAGAGCATTTATCCTTTTTAATGTTGATTCCGAAATAGTTCCAAAAATAACATGTTACCAGTGAACCATCGATGTGGAAAGGCGTTAAATGACATGTTTTTGACAAAGAAATGAATATTCACTGCATGCCTTTGGTAAAATCGGTTTGTCGGTATAAAATGTCAATCTGTCAAAGACATACCGGATCATTTCCAAATATAACGAACTTTGGTCTAGATTAATGGAAAGAACGATCTCAGATAGCAAAGACGATTCTTTAGAAGCTGCATTGCGGCCACTTGCTACATCTCTAAAGGCAAAAGGCTCATTATTTCTTATCACATTACCTGATGAAATTGAAAATATAATTGATAATTTAAAAACGAAAGAAGGTCTGACATACGACGATGTTTGCTCCAGATTATTAGAACTTTCAACAGTTAATAATGAAGATAAAATAGTGAATTATAATCAAGCTTTCTTAGCACAAAAGAAAAGAAATTCTAGAAAATTCACGAAAGAATGCACCTATTGCAAAGAAAATAATGAGTGGTATTGTAGTAATAAGATACTCATATAATATACATATTAATTCACACATTTAGTCGAGGTTTATTAGACAGGAAGTATTGCGACAGTTTCACAGGTCATCGCATTATTCCTAGACCAGTAAACTCGAATTGTTACTGTTCGATATATTCGTTATATTATACATTAAAGTGCTGACTCGACTAAGACGAACTTAAGTTAAATATTGTCGCGGATCAGGTCGACAATTTTACGATAGTCTGTAAGCCATGAGGAGTATAAACCTTCTAATAAAGAAGCTTTAAGAGTAAAACCTTTGTTTTATTAAGAGGACCTAGGACCATCCTCACATGGCGATCCTGCCAGTGCCATTATGAGAGGCAACTGTAGAAAAGAAAAGTGAAAGTGTTGTGATATCGGCTTCGTTTTTTGAGGAAAAAACGTATCGAGTAAAACCGGGACGACAATGAAGAGGAAGAAAGGAAAAAAAATGATGTCCAAAATGGAAAGAAAAGAATAGCGACAGGAATAAAAAGTAATAGTACTGGAAACAGCCGGATCTGAAAACCAAAAATCATCACAATTTAACTGGAGTGTCGAGACGCAAGACCAACCTGCAAAGATGGGGCCTCCTGCCGGCCGACGAAAACACCCTGTGCGAGTGCGGCCAGGTACAGGACCCGAGTCACCTATTGGCCTGCCCTGGGCTTGACGAACCGTATACCTGGCAGGACATCTACGATGCAGGTGGAAGGGCAGTAGCAGCTGCAGATTACTGGAAATATTGTGTTTGACCGGACACGGAAAGTAAGTATCACAATTTATACAGCAGTGCCAGGAAATAAATCGTACAGAATGGATATTCATATATGTGTTAATAAAAACTAAATAGCGATTGAATAAAAAATTAACGAATAAGACATATCAAGTGCCTTATGTGAAAAGTGCACCGAAAGTAAATAAGGACAAGGTCTACTAAGGGATGACAGATACGAAACCATTCCAGGAGCTGAACGATAATTTGAGAACATTCCTGGGCAACCTAAGCAAGGACAACACAGAAAGGCCAAAAGACGAAGTTGTAACGTCCTATAAAATAAGTGAACTCTCTAAATTTGAAAAATATTTTGAAACTTTAGTTGAACAATTTTATTTAAAAATACAAAAAAAAAATTACATAAAGAAATTATTACCTCAATCAATGATTTAATTAGTAGAATTAAATACAAAATCAAAGAATCAAGTTCAATATTGCAACTACGTTTCAAAGATATTAATGAAGAAAATGCCGAAATTTTAGGATTAAATTTAAATAGTAATTTAGATACTGACGCTGATCGTAATTATATTAATCCTAATACAAGTAGTAATATCCAAAAAATGGAAAAACATTTTAGTTTCAAATCAGCAACCAGCTTGCTTCCAAAACTTAACGGTAGCACCGATAGGGTACACCAATTAATTGATGGCGTTGAGTTATATGAGCCATCTTTAAATGAGACTAGCAAAACATTATTAATAAGTTTCGTTTTGAAAGCATGCATCTCACATAGAGATAGAATACGTATCAAAAGTAAGTATCATAATTCAAATGATCTAATTAGGGAGTTAAAAAATTAATTTCTGCCTAAGCAATCTGCCCCTGCACTTGCAGCTCGATTGCAGGCTTTAAAACAAGGGAATTCGAGCATAAATAATTACGGACGATCGATAGAAGCATTGATGTCTGATCTTACCATATCTCAGGCAAGCGATAATGTCGGTGCAGTGGATATTTTTAAAAAAGTAAATGAAAAGTTAGCTATCGACGTATTTGCAAATGGTTCACATGATAGAGAAATTCATATAATAATTAAAGCACGCAATTACGATAAATTAAGTATTGCTATTAACCCCCGCTTGGGCAGCACCTTGACGTGGTGTGGGGGCTTAAGTACCTACAATGAGCCCTTGGAACCTTGTCGGCATGGGTTTTCGTGTCGGGGAGGGTCCAAGGGTGAGTAGAGAAAACTAACACTGCCCGCTCCGCTCCCTATGCTAAGTCCACTCCCAGACTTAGCTCTACCTCTCACACTATTCCTGTGTTCCCAGCTTTCGACGCTATTAGGATTGCCGAGGGCTAGAAGGTATCCTACTACTCCCTAACCTTTTCCTTTCTCCTTGTCCAGGTCGGAGGAATTCTGGGACGAAATGTGCTCGCTGATGAGATTGAGGGAACAGGAGAGGGCGCTGGCAGCCCTAGTAGAGGGGGAGGAAAGGGAGAGGTATTACAGGCGTCTCTCCCTAACCGAGTACTCAAAGGAAATAGTGTTGGGGAAGGACAGCACAGGGGGCAACCAGGAATCAGAGAGCAGAAAGGCTAAGAGGAGGGCCACATCCTCCCCCCAACTGAGTGGTCGAACAGACACGTCCATTGAATTGACAGAGGAGGAGAGAGTTGAGAGAGGAGCACTGACTAGAGCCCAACAGGAGAAGCTGCTGCTCCGACGGGACCCAACTGCAATGGAGGAAAACAGTCAGGTGATCCTGACAAGCACCCCCTCAAAGGAGAGGTCTGTCGACGTTTTTGAAGAGGAAGAAGACGAGTTGGCCAGCCTCTTTGGGAGAGGGGCCAAGAGGAAGAAAATGGAGAGCTTATCGGTCAGCATAAGTAATGAACGGTATACGACCATTATAGGTACGGTTTCCGAGTCCACTGTCAAGCTGGAAGATGCAGCTGAAAGAGTTGAGAGCATAGACCCAGAAGCGGCCAATATAATAAATGAGGTGGTAGCTATGCTAAAGAGGGAGGCCTCACTCGCGGAAACGACCAAGAAAATCACGAAAGATATGACAGTCCAAACTGAGAGCGAGGAAGCTGTGGACAGGGAAACAAAAATGGCGGATCTAAACCAGAGGATCCATGACCATTTGACACAGGAAGAACTGGACGATATCCTCCAAACAACGTGGCCGGAGGAAATATTTAGGACTGAACTGTCACCAATGAACATTATAAGCCCGGATATAAGGAGGAATACTGTCATACTGGCAACAGAAGCTGCCATGAAAGACCTGAGGTTCCTAAGGCAGCTGACGGGCCCGTCGAAGGGCCCATATATATGCCCATATAAAGGAGGGGAGGATGAAGGAGGGAGACGAGGCCATAATGAGAGCAGCGGGATGGGAGGTGACCGGCAGTGAAGTAGCAAGGGAGGAAGGGGATGTATTTCTCACCGCATTGACGAATAACACGGAGGTAGTGAGATGGCAAATTTACGGACAACTAAGGCGTCTGAAACAGAGGATTAGAGGCAGGGTAGAAGCCCAATGCCATTTAATCATAGACGCGCCCATCTCGCTTGACGAAAAGAGGAAGCTAGCGGAATGCACGATGCGTGGCCATATGTGAAAGTCACCCTACATTACAGGTTAAACAATCAGAGGAAGCAAGGACCAAAGGCTAAAATGGGATTTTTCACTGAAGCCATCATAATAGGAAAACAGGAAGGCGATACCTATGCACAGATGGTCTCAAAATTTAAGAGGGAGACAGCCAACGCAGACAAGATCAAGCAGGAGATCAAAGGTATCAGGCAGACAAGGGATGGACACCTGCTTATTGAAATAAGACAGGGATCGAAGGAAGCCAAAAATATGTACAACCAGGTGAAGACGCTTTCGAAAGAAGCAAAAAAAAAACCTGTGAGGCTGTATGGAAATAGGGAGCAAAGGAAGGCGATAAACCTGAACGGGATTGATATTGACCTATCAAAGGAAGATGTGGTCAGGGAATTGGAGAGAGAAACGCAGCGGACCGGGAATGGAATGATCGAAATTAGGGCCTTGAGGCCGATGTTCGGCGGCAGGCAAGCGGCAACAGCGTTGGTGTCGGAGGAGATCGCCAACATGCTCACCTCCAGAAGGCGCCTCAAGATTGGTTTATCCGTAGTAGAGGTAAGGGAAGCCCAAAATTCCAGAACCTGTAATAGGTGCTGGAGGGAAGGCCACTATGCGAAAGAATGCAGGGGGCCTGACAGGTCCCAACTATGTAAAAACTGCGGCCAGCCTGGGCACCTGGCCAAAAACTGCACGGCAACGGAAAGCTGTCTGGAGTGCGGGAACGTAGGACATAGGACAGGCAACAGAGCTTGTCGCACAAAAAAGGAGAGAAAAAGCGGGATAGAAAATGAGCGGAGAAAGACGTTGGAAGGAGGGAAGAGGTAGGAAACCCGAAACCCCACAGAGTATAAAAAGCTCATGGCGGAAACTACTGAAAATGATAACGGCCTAGTTCTAGACGTAGAAGAGTTCAAAGTTTTAGCGGTCGGTGTCCAACTACGGACTTGGCAAGTACGTCGGGGCGATGCTCTTAAGTCTCGGCTCTGTGCCAGTCATCTGCGTGCTCAGCCAGGGTTCTCAGGCGTGCAACATAGTCACTGCCTTTACCCATATCTAGTCAATACGAGTCGTCTACGACTCAGGTGTATACAACCGGAGTTTTTAAGTGTGTGTTATATTTATTTTAGCTATGGTCCCGACCGATATCTAGTCAACACGAGTTGTTTGCGGCTGTGATGTATATATCCGGAGTTTTTAATTGTGTGTTACATTTATCATACTTATTGTTATCTAGTCAATTGGTGTTGTGACTGGCGCCGGTGTACACGGTTAGGTTTTATAACGGAGCTTTATATTTACTGTTATTATTGTTATTTATATTTTCCTTGTCGTAGTGTAGTTACTTTTGTGCTGTTGTGGATGCTTGTGGATGTACAAGCGGAAAAAATGCAGTTAAAATGATTCTGATAATGCAGGTAAACCTTGGACGGCCCAAGGCCGCCCACGATTACGCGTGGGCGGAAGCATTAAAAATCCAGGCAGATCTGATTGTCATTACGGAACCCAACAAAAAACTGTGCGCAAACAGCCAGTGGGTGACGGACCTGAACAAGGACGTAACGATGGTAGTAACAAATAGAAACCTGCAAGTGAGCAGCGTCAAGACTGGGGATGGACATGTAGCAATGAAATTGGATGCATAACTTCTGGTAGCGACATACATCTCGCCAAACATCAGTAAAGAGAGAGCCAAGACCAAGATAGATGAAGTGTTCGAGGAGATCCCACTCCGGGGAAACTTTGTAATACTAGGAGATATCAACGCGAAATCGGAGACCTGGGGCTCGACGGTAGAGGACGCCAGGGGGCGGTATGTCGAGGAGTGGATGGCGCAGGTCTCAGCAGTGACGCTGAACGACGGCTCTCCCACGTTCGTAAGGGGGCAGGCCTCCTCGCATATCGATGTCACCCTGGTGTCAGAAAACCACGCGTCAGCGTTTCGACGCTGGCGTATACACCATGAAAACCCCTACACGTACCACGGCACATCACGTTCGAGGCCGGAGGGCCCCGGCGCTCGACAGCGAGGGCCCCTGTACGGAGGCAGATATCGGCCTCCTTTATAGAACGAATGAAAGAGCTGGGGGCGGCTCTCGCAGGAATCCCCCCTCCGTTATGCAGATCTTGTAGCCGAATTTCGAGGGGGTCAGGCCTGCGAAATCCCGCAAGAATCGAGAAGGGTCCCATACTGGTGGAACGACGAGGTCGAGAGGGGTCATAAAAATTATAACCTAGTCCGTCGAAAACTAACCAGACTTCGTCGCAGGACGGAACCGGGGGACCCTGTACGAGAGGAGGTAGAAGACCAGGCGGCCGAAGCTGCAAAGCAACTGAGGCGGAAGATCTCGACGGCAAAGAGGAAAAGGTGGCAGGTGGTGTTAGAACAGCTGAATAATGATATCTGGGGAGAGGGTTACAGGATTGTAACCCGACACCTAAAACAGGGAGGACTGCCCTTTTCCCTCTCTGTTAAAAGGAGGGAGAAAATCCTGGCTGGGTTGTTCCCTGCTTCTAGGGGGAATCTTCAGAGGAAGAACCGCGTGGTAGGGGAGATCCCGCCGTTCACAACAGAAGAGTTGGGGAGCGAAGGCGCTGCGATCAAGCCTGGGACATCCCCGGGTATGGATGGTATCACGCTCGAGGCGGTAAAGCCGATAGTAGAGCACGCTCCAAACTCCCTGTTGGGAATCTTTAATCAGTGTTTGGTAGAACAACAGATGCCGAGGGAGTGGAAGAGTGCGAGGGTGGTCCTTCTCCCTAAGCGAGGTATGGACCTGGAAAACCCCTCGGCTTTCAGACCCATCTGTCTCTTGAGCTCGGTGGCCAAACTGTATGAGAGATTGCTAGTTAACAGGTTGGTGGCAGAACTAAACGAGAAGAACCTGATCTCCATACATCAGCACGGATTCCAAGAGACAAGATCGACGGTCTCCGCAATGCGTGAGGTCATGGCGGCTGTCGAGGGCTCTAGGGCAGGGATCGTGGTACTGGTGACCCTGGATGTGAAGAACGCATTCAACTCCCTGAACTGGTCCTCTATTGTAGATACGATGAGGGAGATGGGTATAAGTGAGTACCTGATTGGATGCGTGGAGGGATATTTTGAGGATAGATACGTAACAATGGGCTCGGTTATGAGGCAGTGTTCTATGGGAGTGCCGCAGGGCTCGGTGCTCGGGCACACATTGTGGAATATTGCTTACGATGGGTTGCTTCGGTTGCCCTACGGAAACGGCGTCTCACCCACTGCGTATGCGGATGACCTTGCATTCGTGGTGGAGGAAAGGGATACCGCGGAGGCGAGGGAGAAAGTGAGAGTGGCGGTGCGAAGGGTACAACGATGGATGGAGGGTAGGGGACTGGAGCTTGCGGCCCACAAAACCGAACTCCTCATAGTGAGGGGTCCGAGGCGGGCGTCAACAATGAAGTTTGACATATTGGGGGCGGAGGCGAGCCCAGCCACACAGATCACCTACTTGGGGGTGGTCATTGGTAGGCACCTCTCCTTCGTCGGACACGTGAAGTACATCACCGCTAAGGCGGCAGAGAAAATGGGAGCGCTGCAGAGGATACTCCCCAATGTAAAAGGGCCACAACACTATAAACTGTGCGGCTTCCTGCACAGTACAATGATGTATGCCGCCCCGGACTGGAGAGGGGTGCTCAAGATGCAGAAATATAAGGAGGCGTGTCTATCGGCGCAGCGTAAGGGCTGGCTCAGGGTGGCGTCCGGTTACAGGACAGTGTCCGCGGAGGCGCTACAGGTCATTGCCGGCTTCCCCCCTATAGACCTGATGGTCGCGGAGGCCAGCTTCGTCTACACCATCGGGGGGAGGCTTCAGGGAAACAGGCGCATGGCCCGGAACAGGACCCTGACAAAGTGGCAGGAGCGGTGGGTAGGCCAGAGAGAGAAGGCTGAATGGACCAGACGCCTTATTGGCGACCTGAGGCCGTGGGTGGGCTGTGTCTATGCGACGACGAATTACTATTTTTCGCAGTTCCTGAGTAGCCATGGATCTTTCGGCACCTACACATATAGAATTGGTAAGACCCCGAGTAACCTGTGTAAGACATGTAATGTGCCGGATAGCCCGGAACACGTGCTATGGGCATGTGAGAGATGGGATCGCCACCGAGCGGGCATTGTCCGCTATCTCGATCACATGCCGGCGGTGAAGGAGTTAATAGGGGTAATGATAGGTAGGAAGGAGGCCTGGAATTACCTATTTAAGGTCATAACGATGATTATGGCCCAGAAAGAAACAGAGGATAGGCTGGCAGAAAACCAGGGTCATAGTTCTGGGTCCAACAGCTCCTCCAAAAGCCCAAACAATATAGAGTGATAGAATGGTAATGGTATTTTATTTATATAGTTCTGTTGAACAGTGTTGGTGTCCCTAGCTGAATTTGATAGTCGAAGGATATGTGTTGTATATTTATTTATTTATTATATATGTATATATATTTTTATCTATACACAGAGGTAGTTCGTGTTAGTGCTGTATGTAAGCATTGAAACTAAGACTGGGTATAAGGCGACTAGACTCCGCGAAGAGAACATAACCAGAGCAGGGAGCAGAGATGCCCGCGAAGAAGCACACAGATGATATGAGTTTTTATCACCCTGGGAGAAAGGTTAGGGCACAGAGAGAGAATAAACATTCAGCTCCTGATGTATAAACCAAAGGTCTTTTCCGGGAGCTGATATGGTGCCGCGAAAGCGAATGAAAAGGAGAGGGGTTTTTATTCGGTCGGCATTAACAACCCGCCATCCCGACATACCCCTGAGGAACATTCTCAGGGAATCTGTTTGCAGATTTTCCCCTCTCCACAGAAAAAAGTATTGCTATTAAGGCCGCAAGGGCCACGCACCGCAAGGTGTGTGGTACGGGGATCGCCGCACCCGAGGTACCCTAGGACCTGGTGAGTTTACTCACCTTGTATATACCGTCAAGTTAGGTCATGCCTCTGCTTGACGGGGAGCTTGGCTTAATCGCCCGGCTCAAAGAGGAGCGAACCTCTGAAAAAATCCCCTAATCCCAAGGTGAGATAGGTTGCCGAGGGGATGCATGGCCAGAGGGCAGACCGGTCTCAAGGCTTTCTCACCGTGGGGAGGTGGCTGACCCCCGCGGGACATTATAGGCCCCTCGGGGTGAGCACTGCCTCGAGGAGCGAATACTTCTACCCTTCTCGTGGGAATGTTTATGGATGCTAAAAATACGAAAAAGAAGACGACAGCTGCTAAGAACAAGGAAAAGATAGCAATGGAAACGGAAACGACTACAGAGTTGAGTCTCAAGTGATGCCATAGTGATCACAGAGTAGGAAGAAAGAAGTGGGGGGCTGCAGAGTTTGGCGAAGTGATGATGGAGATGGGAGAAACCGCCTTCCGGAGGAGCTCTATACTGGCCAGATCCCCGCAAACAGTGGACAGAAGGCCGGCAGGTGGCATAGAGCAGGAGGCATGGTATACGCCGGGGGGAACCATAGAGACGAGACCAACTGTGTCGGTACAAGATGGCAATACAGAAGAGAGGTTGTTCATGGAAGAGGATAGGGAATCTCAAAACCCCCTGACAAGCAGAGAAACTTCAGAGAAACTTAGAAGTAAGTCAGAAAAGAGAATGGGGTACCCAAACAGAGGAAGAGGGTATAATTGATAAACAGATTAAAGCGGCAGATATTATGGCGAAAATAGGGACCGTCCAAACAGAGGCAGACCTAGGCGTGATCATGCTCGAGGAATGGCCGGATGAGGCGTTTAACGTGAAAATAGATGTACGAAATATAACTAGCCCGGAATTGGATGGGAACATACTTGTTATCGTCCCAGCCAACGACATGAAGAGTAAGAAGTACGTGAGGCATTTAGTGGGATCGTCCAAGAGACTACTAAAACACATAAATGACGGTAAACTAAAGGAAGATGAACTAGTGGTAAGAAAGGCCTCAGGGTCCTCCATCATTGGCAATTTGGAACTAAGGGATGAAGGGGATACCATCCTCGTGGGTCTGACGGGCGATACGACAAGGCAGAGTGCTCATCTATTTCGAATACTCCGTAGAATGCTTCAGACGATGGCGGAGTACGGCGACACCCTTTTGCATCTAGTAGTGAATGCTCAAATGGACGAACTAGACAAGAGCAAGATTATAGAATGTGGAACCTACGGGTATCCAGGGGTAGTATCTTTACATGAGCGGAAAGAAGGGCCGCAAAATCACAGAAACAAAAGAGAGGTTAACTTCCAGACGGAGGCAGTAGTAATAGAAAGAAACCCGGAGAACACTTATGCGGACATGGTTAGGACGTTAAAGAGGGACATGAGGAAGAGATCAGAAATGAGATCAAAGGGATAAGGAAGACAAGGGAGGGCAACCTGCTATTGGAAATCAAAAGAAGCAGTGAAAGGTCTCAGGGAATCTGTGATTACATAAAAAATGTAAACAGACAGGCCAAGGTCAGACTGCTAGGAAGGGGGAAGGGAAAAAAGGCAATAAACCTCTACGGGATTGACATACATATGTTGGCTAGTCAGGTGGAAAAAGAAGTAAGGGATGCATGTAAAGTAAATATGCAAACCGAAATAGAGGTTAAAGCTCTCAGGCCAATGGTGGGAGGCAGACAAGCGGCCACAATCATAGTACCTGAGGACCTTGCAGCGACACTGCTGGACAGAAGGACGCTAAGAGTTGGGTTATCAACAGTGGACATTAGACCTAGACAGGAGATAACGAAATGCTTCCGATGTTGGGAGGAAGGGCACCTGGGTAGGAACTGCACTGGCAGAGACAGAAGCCAATTATGCAGGAATTGTGGTAAAGGGGGACACCAGGCTAGAGAATGCCAGGACGAATCCCACTGCCTCACCTGCGGGGTTGATGGTCACCGGACCCTCAGCAGAGTAGATTGTAGGGCGAAGAAGTCAAACCCTCATCAGCAGGCTAGCAGGTCCCGGAGCGAGAGACAGGAAGTGATAAGCAATCTGTGATAGATATCCTCGTCAATGTTAGTACATATTGTCTGTCTGTTGGCGGGAATGTCGGTTAAGAATATGTCTGCGATACCTGTGATATTTATGCTTGATAATTTATTTATAGTGATCTATAAAAAGGGCTGTGATATTTTTGCTAATTATAGGTTAAGTTATTATGTGATGTCCAATCCGAACGAACTCCAAATGGCGGCGGTAGCTAGAGGTGAGGAGGAAAAAACGACAAAATGTTAAAAGTTTTACAGGTAAATCTGGGACGAGCTAGGGCCGCTCATGATTTTACGTGGGCGGAAGCTATATCGGAAAACACAGATATCGTCATTTTTTCAGAGCCGAATAAAAAATTATGTGAGACGAGCTGCTGGGTTACAGATAAAAACAGGGATGTGGCAGTTTTTGTCAGAAACAAGAAAATAGAGGTCCACGAGGTTAAGGCTGCAGATGGGTTTGTCGTGCTGGTGCTAGAAAACATAACCCTGATAGCGGTGTATATCTCCCCAAATAAGAGCAATTTCAAGAAGCTAGCAGGAGAGGAGATGGGAAATACGTCGTGGCTGGAGACATCAATGCTAAATCTGGTCTGTGGGGTGCTCCAGCGAAAGATGTTAGAGGTGTATATGTCGGCGAATGGATGGCACAAACTTCGGTGGTAGCGCTGAACAATGGCGCTCCTATGTTCGTGAGAGGTAAATCAGCGACTCACATAGACGTCATGTTGGCGCCAGGCGTCGTCTATTCGAAACGAAAAAGAGATGGCGAGGGAGCTGAGGAGGGCTATCTCGGCCGCCAAAAGGAAGAGGTGGAGGGAACTCTTGAGCCAACTGAACGAGGATATCTGGGGCTTGATTTCTCAATCATAAGTACAGATCATATGAACATTGAAGAAAATAACGCAATAAAATCTCTTTAGTCGGAATACAAAGAAATATTACATCAATCCGATCAGAAGTTAACATTTATCAATACAGTTAAACACGAAATTAAAACAAAAGACGAAATCCCGGTACACACAAAATCAAACAGGTATCCCTACTTGCATAAAGCTGAAGTATCGAAACAAATAAACAAGATGTTAGAAGTTGGAATAATCCTACCTTCACATTCTCCATGGAGCTCACCTATTTGGATAGTACCAAAAAAATTAGATTCCAGCGGAGAGCAAAAATGGAGATTCGTTTCAGACTACAGAAAAGTCAACGAAAAAACAATCGATGACCGCTACCCTCTACTCAATGTTTCAGACATCCTAGACAAATTAGGAAGATGTCAATATTTCACGACTATAGACTAAGCCTCAGGTTTTTACCAAACCGAAATGCATCCTAACTCTCTACTGAAAACTGTTGTAATTTTTGTTCTTGTATAATAACCTTATTTCATCAAATAATTTACTACATACACCAATAGCTTTTATTTACATTTTATCAACAACTACTGTCAATACAGCGTCTAAAAAAAACTAATATATTGCATCGTCATAGATACCTATCTTAAATATAAAGCATGACATGCTACGCCACTTATCGATCAAATAAATCCTTACAAAACGAACAATAAGAAAAGCATTACTGAAATATATTTATTTCACAACACCTTCTCTTAATGCTTTTCATAACCATATCATTTAAACTAAAATAAAGAAAATAAACATCATTTAAAATGCCTCTCTGAATTGTAATCCTATCTTATCACAAATTGAATAAAATTGGGTTCTGTGAAGACCTTTTGTGAATATATCTGCTAATTGAGACTTTGTACTAACATGTTCCAAAGTAATTGAACCAGAATTTAAACTTTCACAAACAAAATTGTATTTGATATCGATATGTTTAACTCTTCTGTTATTTTCGGGATTTTTGATTATTGCTATACACCCTTGATAGTCCTCATAAAAAACTTATGAAATTTAATTTCATGTCAATCATTAAATTCTTAAACCATAAACAATCTCGAACTGCGGTACATAAAGCAACTAGTTCTGCTTCTGAACTGGAAAGTCCAACACAGTTTTGCTTGCGAGTTACCCAACAGACGATATTTCCAAATATTTGTATTAAATAGCCTGAAACTGATTTACGGTCATTCAAGTCTGAAGCCCAATCAGAATCAACATAGCATATACAATGCTCACCTTTCTTTCTTTCAAATTTTAAAACTGTTCCAATTGTTCCTTTCAAAAATCTCAATAGTCTCTTCAGAGCTACCCATACTTCATCATTATTTTTATCTTGGTATCTGCTAAAATAATTGACAGAATAGCTAATATCGGGACGGGAACCTTATAATAACTACATTAGACATCCAATTAATTGTCTTAGGGACCGTCCATAAAGGACGTCCGCTATTTTTTTATAAAACTAGAGTGACCCCTCCTTTATGTCACACATGGTCACATTTTTGCTATCTACCCCCTTCAAAAAGACGTCACAATTTCAATAAACCCCCCTCCTTGAGTTAGAAATAGTTTCGTAAAAAGAAAAAAAATATCATATTTTATTTGCGTATGAAATCATTAGAATCATTTATGTCATATTTCATCGTATATATTATGAAATCTATTGAAATTTATATTGTTTTATTCTGAATACAACCAAATTTTTTTTCATAATATACATTTTAACCTATTCGGCGGTCTTTCGTCAGATCCTACGTCTTCTTCCTCAATCCACTCAACATTCTCAGCTCCAGTTGTTTCATCTTTGATAAGACATAATAACTCACTTACAACGTCCGTTTTTCGGGCAGAAATCACTTTAGCTGGCTTGATTTTCTTGATGCTTTTTTCTTTCCCGTGAATTCTTCGATGGCTTTTTACAGATTTTATAGAAGCATGGTATAAACCGCACTTTGAGCAGATTCTATCTAATATCCGAGATTGTACAGATGGGCAGTACATATCATATGGTATTTCCAAAAGATCTTTGTGTTTCGGTTGAATACCAAGTGATAATTGTAATAGAAGCGGACAAAATTTTCGATTATTTTCATCAAGAAGTGGAATGTGCAGTCCAGAAGGTGATTGTTTGATAGGCATTGGCGGAGGCAAAAATCTTGATTTTAAAAGATGCCGCAAGCTGCTACGCCATGATCCACAACAGTCTTCGTCATCACATTTGACTATCTGTAAAAAATACTGGGATTCTCGAATGTGCTTACTGTACCATGCCAAATCAGGGGTTCCTACCGACAATATGTCTTTTGGGTGTATGTATTCTGCCACTACAGGATAATCGTCAATCACTACATGGTTCCAAACTTCTTCGAGAACACCTGCAGCAAATTCAAAATTTTTTAGTTCCAACTCAGTGTCAATGGTTTTGTTGCTGCTATTCAAGATGTGTTCCAAAATGGTCATTGGTAAGATTAAACCAGTCATTTCATTACTGAGGAACCGACATTCGCCTCTCTACGCGATTGAATGCACTTCGCCCCGGTGCATTGGTGGCTATAAACAGCGTCGCATCAAGATTGAAATTTTTAAAGTGCTGAATTGCACATGAAATGACTCGAGTATATCGTGGATTCTCGTCTGGACCGCCGTCTGTTGTAATAATCATCACTGGTTTTGATACTTCCATCAACTTGTTTGACGAGAGAGCAAAACTATCCAAGTTTAAAGCTCTTTCGAGATCCAATGCAGTGTGTTTCGGCAGTCGAAGAGCAATGTTTACCACTTCTAATGGCAACGTAGGTAGGGCCTGAGTACGAAAACCGAATTCGGACATCCTTCGTTATCCGCTTTGAATAACGACACCTGCGTATACAGACGGAATCAACTTATGACGGTCTGCTATCACCCAATCATGGTCTGGAAGTGAAACTTTGTATTGTAAATGGCATAAGCAAAAGGAGCTGGCTTTTTAGCTGCTGTAAGACCGATTGGAACTCTCGATTTATCGTCTACCGAGAGAAAAGCGTTTCGTCAGGTCGCCTAAAACCGATGCTAATGTTTCCAAAGCCAGTATCGTAGCATGACAAAATGGCCATCGGATGTTTAGCATGATGATCTGCTTCTGGTCGGCAGAGTTTGACTGGAACAGTTTTCACGTGACGTTTTCCTTCTTCTGTGTTCCTGCGACGGGGCATAATACGAAGGTATACTCCACTTTTCGAAATTTTAAATCCGTCATTTTCCAGTTCTTTTGTCAGATCAGCTAAAGTTTTGCAACTTCTAATTACTGAAATTTGAAATTCATATTTGTTAAATTCCCATATTTTTTATGCGAATACTGTTAAAAACAATATTGTATTCATACGCCTAATTAACTTAACTGTAATTTTATTTTTAAAAGGGATATGTTCAATTTTATAAATATATGCAAACGAATTTTAAGATTTATTATTTATCAAATGCAATACACAAATACTAAATATGGATTCGAATTTCTCATTCAAATCAAAATGATGCTTACGTTCAGTTCGACGTCGAGGATCAGCTGCTCCTCCGTGCGTTGCGATCTCGATCATTGCAGTGAGCAACTCAGGTTGATTTACTTCAAGCCTGGGCCGCCCGATCACACCGCCTCTGTATTTAAGATTCTCGTGGACCTCGGGATATTTTTGGCAAATTTCTTTGAGTTTCATGCCTTGTAATTTTCTGCTTTTTCTTTTACGTACGGCGTCACTCATTTTTCTTCTCAAAGCATTTTCTTCTGCTGCAAGATCTTTTCTTAATTTTTTAATATGACTTTTCGTCTCTGCTTTTGCAAAACCAATATCTTTTACTTTGGTAAGATTGACAATTTGTGTTTTTAGCGTATCAATACGACTTTTTGATTGATCTTGAGACGGAGTATGCGAAAATTTTGATTCAATAATATCAGCTGTTTTTTGACCGTTTGTCTCGGTTTTGGGCTTCACTTTTCTCACACGAATCAATATCAATGTTGCAAAAAACTTTTTTGCCGACCGTTATACTTGACTCTCAGTATTATCGTTTTTATCTGTCTTCAAATCTTCCGTAATTTTTCAGAATCAGGTTGGGACAACTGACTGGTGCATGCTCAGAACGATTTACTCGTTATTTTGAAAAAATTCAATATATTAGTTGACTTCTTAATGGTAGCTTTAGTCTGCAATGATCGAATTTTCGCTTGCCACTTCACGCTTCCAACTCTTTAATGTCTCCATTTTCAACTTTCATCTTATTCCATTCAGCGTGAAATTCTTTCTGCAGATACGACTTAGAATGATCCGGAAATGCATTTTTATACGCACTCCATAGGTTATCTTACATTAAATCACGAGTAACCATTCTTTCACTTTACACTCAGTACTTCATTTATTTAACGAAATAACTTATTTCTATTGTTATTTTACTCTTATTGCATACACTCAAGACACTCCAAAACATACGAATACAACAATAATGCGAGGCGAAGCTGTGCAAGTCGGAGCTTGGTCATTTGTTTTTTCTCGCGCTAGATATCGACAGGTCGCGCCGTCTAGAGGTTACTTCGTGATTTACTGTGTAAACTTACCGCGAAAATTCAAACTCAGAGAATAAGAATTTTGTTCTAGTTGAAATGGGTGTAATTTCATTACTATTGTGACTTATTCATAATTTCAATAGTAACATATATCATCATGTTCAATTAATTTAGGAAATAAATATCACAAATCATATTAATTTTTTTAGTTATGAAGAAAATGCGGATCGTCCGAAAATTGAAAAGCTCCCCCCCTTCTTGTCACACTTGGTCACATTTTGCTTCGCCAACCCCCCCCCCCCTTTTAGCTGCGGACGTCTTTTATGGACGGTCCCTTACTGGTTTTTCTCCTTTGTGATTATCATTTGAAATGATCTTCAATTTTAGATCTATGGAAGCTGATGAAGAATTGCAACTCTCATAGTTAAAACGTTTCAAAATTCCCTTTAAATATCTTCGCTGGCTGATTTCTACAATTCCTTCATTCCTTCTATACTCAATTTCCAATCCTAAGAAATTTTTCAATTCTCCCTTATCTTTGATTTCAAAATATTTCATTAAATTGTTCTTGCAATCTTTAAGTTTTTCATAATCTAATCCTGATATTATAATATCGTCCACATATAACAGTAAATACATCATTTCATCGTTTCCGAAGTCTTTTATATATAAAAAATAATCAGTTTTTGATCTTTAAAAATCCAAAGCTATCAAGTGACTATTAATTTTCGTATTCCAGAATTTCGAAGCTTGTTTTAAACCATACTAAGCTTCTTTCAGTTTCAGTACGCAATCAGGATCACATTCAACCATTTGCGGAGGATAAACATACATATACATCTTCATTCAAGTCTCCATTCAGAAATGCGGTCTTGACATCTAGTTGTTCAAAATAGTGTTTATAATGATTTCCAACAAATAAAATCAATTTAATTGTAGACATTTTCGCTACTGGTGAATATATCTCATCATAATTGAATGAGTCTTTTTGCGCAAATCCTCTCACCACTAATCGTGCCTTATATTTGTCTTCTTCCTTCTCTTCTGAAAACTTTGAAGTGAAAACCCATCTTGTATTCAAAATTTTCTACTCTTTCTGGTTTCCTCATTCTAGTCCATGTTTTATTCTTTTCTATTGATTCAATTTCCTTTTCCATTGCTCTCATCCACATGTTTTTATCTTTTCTATTAATTTTTTTCTACAGTTTCTGGTACTTCTTCTACATAATACACAGCATCAAATGCCATATAAAGTTCATAATCATCATATCTTCCTGGTATTTTACTTACTCTTGCATTTCTTGTATTTAAAATTTGTAATTCTTCTTTTTCTATATTATTGTCTTTCTGATTCTCTATTTTAATATTCTTTTCTTTTTCATCTATATCTTCAAGATGGAATTTTGTTACTTCTGATTTGTAGTAAAATTCATTCTCATTGAATATTACATCTCTAGCTATAATAATCTTTAGTTCTCTGTTGCTTCAGAGACTATATCCTGTTGTTGTATAACCCATCATTACTTGTTGTGAAATGAGAATATTTCAGTAATGCTTTTCTTATTGTTCGTTTTGTAAGGATTTATTTAATTGATAAGTGGCGTAGCATGTCATGCTTTATATTTAAGATAGGTATCTATGAGGATGTACTAGATTAGTTTTTGTTAGGCGCATTTGTGACAGTAGTTGTTGATAAACTTGAACTTGGTGACTTTTCTGGAATACTTGACTAATAAGCTTGATGACCGGAAGCAGGTTGATGTCGTGTACACCGATTTTAGCAAGGCATTTTACAAAGTTGATATAAACTGTTAGCAGCTCTTGCTGGGGTCGGTGTGCAAGGTATCGTTTTGCGATGGTTCCAATCCTATTTAACTGATAGGTCTCAGTACGTGTCGATTCAGGGTTTCTGTTCCGTGCCATTTGATGTTACGTGAAGTGTACCCCAGGGGTCCAATTTGGGTTCACTACTTTTCCTAATTTATATCAATAGAATAAAAGATTGTTTCAAGGAATGTAAGATACTGCTTTTTGCGGATATTTACTTAAAAATTTTTTCGGTGGTGAATAATATGCATGACTGCGTCAAATTGCAGACTGAGTTAAATAATTTTAGTTCATACTGCATTGAAAACAATTTGTTCCTCAATATAGCAAAGTGTTATGCCGTTTCATTTACGCACAATAAGGATCCCCTACGATATAATTATTCTGTGAACGATACTATCCTCGTGAGGACGGATAGAGTCAGAGACTTGGGGGTGATTCTTGACTCTAGACTCTTGTTTCGTCATCATGTGGAATCGGTGGTTAACAGTAGTAATAAAATGATGGGTTACGTAATTAGGCAGTGTAGACAGTTTAGAAACACTAAAGCTCTGTTGACCATTTATTATTCATATATATTCAGTAAACTAAATTTTGTGACAATTGTTTGCAGTCCTCAACATCAGGTTTACATTTCACGTTTGGAAATGGTTCAGAGGAAATTCCTGAGATTTCTTGGCTTTAGATGTGCTCTTGTTACTCAGCCGTACAACCCCGAGAATCATAATATACGTAGGTATGAGACATTTTCGGATTGTGAGCTTGGAGTTTCATAGGAAATTGAGTGGCATTGTTTTACTGATCAAGATTCTCGAGAATCATCGTGAACACACGATAGAGTTTCTTTTCTTGTACCTGGCAGATTGTCCAGGCAACATAACACTTTTTACCTTCCTTTGAGGAATACTAGAAGCGCTCAGAATTCTCCTCTATAATATAGAATACTCGGAGACACTAATCATTATGCTTGTAACATTGATATTTTTCATGATAATGTAAATACTGTGAAGAGGACATTGATACAGAAATTTCTCAATTAATTGTGAAACATTTTTCGCTGTGTATATCACGTTAACAATGTTTTTTTCTTTGTTTTTTTTTTCACTATTAGCGTAAGCGTTAGTTGATTTTTGGTCAATTTCTGGTTAGTTAGATTTATATGTTTTTTCTCTGTACTTGTTATTAGAATTTAAGTTTACTCTGTGAATACTATTCTGGGTGTGAAATTCACCTGTTCGTTTTTCTTAGAAATGAATAAATAAACTAAATAAATAAATAAAATGTAAATAAAAAGCTATTGATGTATGTAGTGAATTATTTGATGAAATAAGATTATTGTACAAGAACTAAAATTACAACAGTTTATGGGCCCAGGAAACTCTTATTGCTGAATTAATATATATGAAAAGTTGAAACGTTTGAAGGTTTGCATTGTGTAGAAAGATACGTTAAAAAAATGTCGGCTGCAAATGGAAAATATAATTCATTTAATATTGAGCTGTTGAATGAACATAATTATTATCAAGCATGGAAATTCAGGATGGAAGTGCTGTTGGATGTAAAATATGTAAAAGAATCGATAATTAGAGAATTCAAAGCTGACGATTATACCGATGGTAAAAAACGAGAGGAATATGCGAAGATCGACAAAAAATGTAATTCATAAATTGTACAGGGTGGCCAGATAAGAATGCAAAGTGCTGTATCTCGTAAACTATTCGTCGTAGAGAGACTTACGGTAAAAAATTTTATTATTAAAGTGGCCAAAACAAAATCCTGGAAATTGTTTTTATGTTTCCAAGATGGCCGCCAGGAGGCGTAAATGCTATCTGAAACTTTTAAACTGATTTTTCTCTGAAATTCACCTAGTGAATGTATAACAAAAACATATACTTTTTCAAACTTAGCTCTATTCGAGTCATTGTTTGTTTTACACTTTTTGACGTATCTATTGAAATGAAGTGGTGGAGGGTGATTCAATATTTTTTTGAATAAACTGCTGTAACTTCTAAACTAACGAATGGATTTTAACAAAGTTGGTCTCATTTGGAAAAGCATTTATTGGATCATCAAATCCATCTTATTTTTCATATGTCAAATTTTTAGTGATGGCGCTTGAGTGCGTTTTTTGATATAATAATAGCAAATTGCTAATTTCTTCGAAAAATTAAATGCAATAATATGAATTTTTCCGATAAAAATGAAGTGTAATGATACCAAAACAGCCAAGTGAAACTCGCATCTCGATATCTCATTTCAAGCCTGAGATATCGAAGAAAGAAAATTTAGTCATCATAAATTTCTGAAAAGACGCCATTACACCTGTATTTATTCTAATTTATTTGCCTTGTTTCAAAAATCAATGAAAGAATGTCTAATTTTTATGATTCTCAAGTAATAAAAAGTATGCTTAGTTCAAAATATCTTTAAAAATCGTGTTGGAGCATAGTAAGCAATGAAAATAATATGCAAGTGCAAGGTAGTCAGAATATGAAGAGACCATACATAAAAAACAAATGAGTAAAATAAACTTGTCAACAAGTATTAAAATTATTCTTATAGTGACAGTGTTAAGAGTTCTTGTGGCACTGTAGCATTTTTAATGAAATTAAAGCTTGCCTATGATCCCTTAAAATGTTTAGAATAGTAGAACGTGATATACCCAAAGCTACAGACATTGCCCTCGTACTAACGTGGGGATTCAATTCTACGTATGCTAAAACATTAACAAAATCGTCTTCCGATGTTCTAGCCGCGTTTCTTCGTAACTTAGGTCGAAAGCTGCCAGTATTACGCAAATTTCGCACTAAACGCGGAAAAATTCTTGCATCGCGTAGATGCCGATTTGGATATAGAGCTGTGTATACTCTTTGTGCCGATGCCGCATTTTGAAGACATTCAAAATATACCCCAATCATATCAACAGCTTCCTTCAGGGCATTTAGAAAATTTTCAGTCCTTACTTTTATGTGCCACAAAAACTCTTAACACTGTCACAATAAGAATAATTTTAATACTTGTTGACAAGTTTATTTTAGTCATTTGTTTTTCATCTATGGTCTCTTCATATTCTGACTACCTTGCATTTGCATATTATTTCCATTGCTTACTATGCTCCTACACGTTTTTTGAAGATTTTTTGAACTAAGAATACTATTTATTATTTGAGAATCATAAAAATATGATATCTCATGATTTTTTGAAAAAAAGACAAATAAATACAGAATTTCAGAAATTCATGATGGAAATATTTTCTTTCTTCGATATCTTAGGCTTGAAATAAGATACCGAGGTGCGATTTTCACTTGCCTACTTTGATATCATTACACTTTATTTTTATCGGAAAAAATTCATATTATTGCATTTAATTTTTCTAAGAAATTAGCAATTTGCTATTATTATATCAAAAAACGCGCTCAAGCGCCATCACTAAAAATTTGGCATATGACAGATAAGATGGATTTGATGATCCAATAAATGCTTTTCCAAACGAGGCCAACTTTGTTAAAATCCGTTCAGTAGTTTAGAAGTTATTTCTATGTTCAAAAAAACATTGAATCACCCCCACCACTTCATTTCAATAGATTACGTCAAAAACTGTGAAACGAATATTACTCGAATAGAGCTAACTTTGAAAAAGTATATGTTTTTGTGATATATTTATTAGGTGAATTTCAGAGAAAAATCAGTTTAAAAGTTCTAGATGGCATTTACTCCTCTGGCGGCCATCTTGGAAACATGAAAATAATTTCCAGGATTTTATTTTGGCCACTTAAGTAATAAAATTTTTTACCGTAAGTCTCTACGACGAATATTTTACGAGATACAGCACTTTGCATTCTTATCTGGCCACCCTGTACAATGTTTAGATAATACTCAGTTAGATATCATAAGGGACAAAATAACAGCGTATCAAATTTGGAAAAGTCTACAAGAAAGATATGAGAAGAAAGGTATTCCAGGGCAGATGATGTTAAGAAGAAAATTGATGTCTATGAAACTTATCAAAATGGAAGATTTAGAAATATTTTTGAAAGAATTTGAAGATACAGTAAGGCAACTCGAAGCCGCAAATGCAGACATCAAAGATGAATATGTAGTTTGTAGTTTGCTGTTAGTCATGCCGAAAGGGTTCGAAACAGTTTCAGAAAATATGGATCCGGCAGATTTGACCATAAGCCTAATGAAGTCAAAGTTAAGAAGTGAAGTTGAAAAGAAACAATCAATAGCTGATGCAAATACTAAACAAAGTATGATTGATTTACACAAACCTAATGCGTTCATGATAAACAAAGAAGAAAATAATGTAATATGCTATAAATGTGGTCAAAAGGGACATTACAAAAATCAGTGTCCAAACTCAAATAATTCAATGAAAGATGGTTTTGGAAATAGAGGCAGATTTTATCAAAATGGTTTTACAAGAAGAACAAATGGAAGATATGGTAGACGCAGCAGTCGAGGCAGTTTTCAAAGGAGAAAGTAAGACGATTATGAAAGTTCACTAGGAGGTAATGGTAGAAATGACAGTAGTTGTTGATAAAATGTAAATAAAAACCTATTGGTGTATGTAGTGAATTATTTGATGAAATAGGATTATTGTACAAGAACAAAAACTACTCTATACTGAAAACTGCCTTCACTGTAGAACACAGGCACTATGAATACGTTCGTATGCCCTTTGGGTTACAAAACGCACCTTCTAGCTTCTAAAGAGTTATGGATAGCGTATCAAAAAATTCAAAAGGTAAAATATGCCTAGTCTATATAGATGACATAATAATTTTTTTCACATCGCTTCAAGAACATATGAACAATTTGAAGCAAGTGTTCCAAAAATTGAAAGAAGCAGTTTTGAAAATACACCTAGACAAATCTGAATTCCTACAAAAAACAGAAGAATTTTTAGGTCATGTAATCACGCCAGAAAGAATGAAACCTAATCAAAAAAAATTGGAAGCTATAGAAAACTTTCCAGCACCTAAAACTGCAAAAGAAATAAAGTCATTTTCAGTCAGTAGATTACATAGATATCTTCCGGAAAATTGGAGATGAGATAGGGTACGGTTACGGCTTGTTACCTTTGGAGTTGTTCTAACCTGATATTCCGGAGAACTCCATGTACGCAAAGCATACAAGAGCTACAGCACTGGGAACTCAATAACGACGTTGACGTTCCGACATGGGTTTTGCAATGGTTATGCGCATTACACGTACGCTGGGTCCTCCTTGTTGAAAAGTCCTGTTATCACCTACGCAGAGGCACCTTTTTCTTCGGGTGTTGAGATCACTACCAGAATTGGGCCAATAGTTTGTG
>JARQZK010005240.1:0-37500 GCA_030704885.1 Cynegetis impunctata
TTACGACTTTATTTATGTAACATTTCTAAAATTTCTCTAGGTTTTTGATATTTTTCTATTTCTAAAATTTTCGTGCTATTAAAGTTGAAAGTATGATTCTCATTGTTTTTATGTTTTATTAGTGCTGTGGTTTGTGTTCTGGTATATTTGTGTGCTTTTAGTCTTTCTTCTAAATTTTGAAAAGTTTGTCCTATATATGATTTATTACAATTATTACAGGGTATACTATAAACAACATGATATTTTTGCAGAAGAGGTGTTTTACTTTTTAATTTAGAATATATTTGTTTTAAATAGTTGATGGAATCCGTCGTTACTACGTGATAATTTAACATGACGAACAAAACTAAATTTGAATTTACTACGTTTATTATCACAAAATATTTTGAAAAATTTAACACTGCGATTGCAATTTCGGTCACTAGACCATCATCGGGCAGATTGAGTTAAGAACTTCTTAACTCAATCTGCCCGATGATGGTCTAGTGACCGAAATTGCAATCGCAGTGTTAAATTTTTCAAAATATTTTGTGATAATAAACGTAGTAAATTCAAATTAAGTTTTGTTCATCATATTTGTTTTATTTGATTTTGTGCGGTGTGGGCTACTTTAATATCGTGTGGATTTAAAACTTTTGAAATTTTATTACTTAAATCAGGAATAAATGGGAGAGGAATATATTTTTTGTTAATATTTTTTTTTTTGGCAACAACAATTCGAATGAATAATTATATATATATATATATATATATATATATATATATTATATATATATATATATATATATAATATATATATATATATATACATATATATTATATATATATATATATAATATATAATATATATATATATATATATATATATATATATATATATATATATATACATATATATATCCTCAAGTTGAACAGAAGTCAGACTAAAGATTTAGTGGGGCTATGAACTGACCACTGCTGCCTGAGGGAACATATACAAACCTCCATGGTAACTGTGTATGATGGAGGAAGAAACTGTTTCTCATATCATTTTCGAGTACGAAGCCATGGTCTCCTGGAGAAGTACTGTAATTGGGGATAGAAACCCCGAAGAGGCCCTCACCAGAAAAGACTCACTAAGGAGACTGATAAGGTTAGCAAACCTCTTTACATAAAACGTCGAAACCAGAAGCGCAAAGGGCCTGATGGCTGGGGTGCTGAGGTTCTAATCATTGACTGGTCTAAGCTGAGTTGATCAATCAATCAAAGGTATATTTTAGATGACTACTTGAATTTTGCTCATTTATTCAAAGATAATTTTTTGTTCCGAATATTAGCTGAATAAACAACAAACAACCAAAAGTAAAACTTGTTTCTAAGAAACTCACAAGCTCCGCATCAATGCTTCCAGGTGCTAGAGGCTCTGTAACGATGGTTATGTTTTTCTCCTTCATATAATGAATGATTTGACAAAATATTGAATGAAGAGAAATATCTTGATACTTGTGTACCTCTATAATCGTTTATTTTATTTTCATACAAAAATGTAGTCTAAATACATTTTTTAGTGATATATTTCATAAATCTGTTTTTTGTTGATAGTATTGTGGATACTACCCCTGAAAAAAAAATAAATAAAAATTCAGCATTTTCATAGCTAACACATTCTATGACCCAATTCAATACAATTGATATAGGAATGGAAAATGCTCCTCTGAAAGATTGTTGTTCAATACGTATAACTTCGAAATCCATTCTCGAATTATATTTGGCTTCTCTCCGTCTCAGCGGAATGGCATTTGAATCACTATCTAGTTATTTTATTCAAATAACAAGGGGCTGTTATACGAGACCGAATATAAACGGGAAAATCGAGCTGGTAAACACGAAAATTGCCAGATATTTTTTTATCCAATTTGGTGGAAACACAAAATTTACCACCGTAGTTCAGTCATGATCAGGAGTAAACTACTCTTATTTTCAGCATTATTAGAAAAGTTTATTTAGGAAATAGTTGATGGAATCCGTCGTTACTACGTGATAATTTAACATGATGAATAAAAACGAAATTTGAATTTACTACGTTTATTATCACAAAAATACTTTGAAAAATATACACTGCGATTGCAATTTCGGTCACCAGACCATCATCGGGCAGATTGAGTTAAGAACTGAACACATAATTATAGATTTGCGCTTAGGGGTGGGAAAGAATTATTTAATGAGTAAACGCATTTCGTCGTACGAGATGAAGTCAATGTTATGACGAAATGCGTTTACTCATTAAATTTTATTCAAACCTGTGAAAAGTTAGTTTTTTGTTTCTTTATCAAGTTATGAATATGAGCTTTTACCAAGTAAATGCCAATTCAATTCAATGTTTGAAAGAATTATTGCAGGTACCGTAAAGCGGTGTTACTTTACCAATGCAGGTGTTTTTGCCAAAATATGCACATTTTGCAATATTTTTATTTTTTGAACATGTGGCAACAGTGCTGGAGTCGGCAACAAAGCAAAGTGACACCTGTACATGTGTTAACCAAGAACTGTTGCGCGGGATTCTTCAGTGGATCGTTAGCATCGATGCATAGAGGTGCGAGTTGGCAGGTAATAATTTCAGATTTTAAAAATACGAAATGCTAAGGGTTGGTGACAAAATGTGACTACAGCTTGAGGGTTAACAAGTGTTTTGTTAAGTAGTATGTTTATTCAGCTAATTTGTGTGTTATTTTCAAAGCATTTCAGTAAGTATTTTAGAAGAAAAACGAAAATTTAGTCAAAGGGGAAATTTTCGAGGTTACTTTGCCATTATATATATTTTTTTAATTTTAATATATATATATAAATTTTGCTATAGGAGACTTTGTAGTGGTGGTATTTCCAACAAAAAAAATAGCAAAGCATTTTATAGGACAAGTTTTGGAGGCAGACAATAAGGACGAACCGGTGATAAAGTTCATGCGAAAAAATACTAGTAAAGAAAGGGAGGCATTTTATTTTCCTGTTGTCGATGATATATCGCAAATACAAGAGATGGACATTGTTCAATGCCTTGAAAACCCAAAAATATATAGAGGATTTCATCATTTTTCGGAAGATTTATCTTCCTATAATCTTGCCTAAAGAGTGATTTAAAATAAAATATTTTTAGATTTTTGTTTAAGTTCCTTTTTTCACATCCCGCCAAAGAATTTGATGGGTGATTATTCTTAAAAGTTTATTTTTTAGTTTTTTAGGATTAACATGTTTTGTTTGTTATAAATGTAGTTTATAAGGTGTTCAAAGAAAGACTTTTGTTTGTTTTTAGAAGTTAGAATCTGTTTTTCGTTTGTTTGTATTAAAACAATAAAGTTTTCTAAAAAAAATGATAAAAAATGTTTCTTAATTACCTGTGAATTTTTTTTTGTCCTCAAAATTTTTTAAAAACATATTTAACAGGCAAACTAACCATTTACCGTATCACAAACTGCCAAAGAATGCGTTTTAAAAGGGTTGGCAAAGTCTTACTGATCGTCAGGTGACTTTGCCAAATTTTTGACCAGAAAAAAAAATATATATAGGAGTGTTTTAAATCAGTTTTGAATGCATTAACCGATAGCTAAATGATAAAAATATCACATAGTTTGTAATCACGTCTATTTGGGAAAAAATCCAAGATAAAAACAAAAAAAACTGGAAATTATGAGCAAAGTAACACCGCTTTATGGTACCTGAATAGACAAGAGGTACATATTTCAAGAAGGGCTAATCGAGTGGATTTCCCAAATCGGTTCAATACAATGTTCTTAGAAAAATCATTATTGTTTGAATACACTAAATGTAGGAGAAATTCACTTCAAAATTTGAAAGTTCAGGAGTTTATAAGTTGATTTGTCCTGTATGTAAAGGAGTGTATATAGGTCAAACTGGTCGATCGTTCAAGACAAGATTTAAGGAACACGAATAATCTTTTTGGAAAATTAAACGGATTCAACGTTTTCAAATCATTGCCGTGAAAACCACCACCCATTTCCACAAATAGATAATTTTCAAATCATGCACAAATTACCGAAAGGAACCAAACTTACTAACTTAAAATCATTAGAAATTTTTAAACTCAATCAGAATGCAAAAAGTATCTTGCTGAACGACCATATTGACTTGATATCTTCTCCTATATTTAGTGTATTGAAACAATGACGATTTTTCTAAGAACATTGTATTGTACCAATTTGGGAAATCTACTCGATTAGCCCTTCTTGATATATGTTCCTCTTGTCTATTTCGGTGTCTGCAATCATTCTTTCCCACCCGTAAGCGCAAGTCTATAATTATGTATTCAGTTCTTAACTCAATCTGCATATATATATATATATATATATATATATATATATATATATATATATATATATATATATATATATACATATATATATATATATTATATATATATATATATATATATATATATATATATATATATATATATATATATATACATATATATATATATATATATATATATATATATACATATATATATATATATTATATATATATATATATATATATATATATATATATATATATATATATATATATATATATATATATATATATATATATATATATATATATATATATATATATTATTATATGTGTGTGTGTGTGTGTAAGCAATACATACCCGGCAGACAATGTAATGTCGCATTGAAGCCTGGGAATGTGCACATACTATTTTTTCTTAAATCGCAATTAGCATTATCATAAATTAAGGAATTTTTATAAATGCATAACAATTTTTTATTTGATACCTGATACTATAAATATACAACAATAATAAAATAAACGTTTCATATGCATGATTACATAACTCATGTATGAATAAGCCAATAGAATTCGTTAATTTTGCATAACTACTGCGTATTGATAGTGAATATACCCTTGACGGCGTGATATAATCGTTTTGGTGTTTCGCCTCGTGTCAAAATGTGAATATTTTCATATTGACGGTGTTTTGACTTTTGTCAAAAAAAATTAATATTTTTTATTTCTTTATATAATCGTAACAAATACCACTCGAGCAATTGAAAATAATCGATTATACTGACCTCGTCACTCGACGTATTTTATTAAAACACCACTCGAGCTGCGCTGTCGTGGATGTTCCGCAAAATACGTCTCGTGGCTCGGAAGTATAATCGATTATTTTCGATGCTCTTGTGATATTACTACTGATAATATATTCAATAAATGTTCTTAACGTGAGTTTCTTGTTTGCGTGTGTTTATTTACTGTCCAAAATGCTCGCTAAAATGTGTATAAAAACCAGGTAGGGGCCGATTTTGACCTAGGCCGGCAAAAATTTTCCAGAAAAGTACGTTGCTTAGCAACCTACTAAAATACTAAATTAGCATATTTTGGGGACTGACGTGAGTCCGAGCAAGTGGGTATTCTTGAACCATTTCAGAGAAATATAATTATGCAACGTTAAATCAAAAGCGGTCAGTTTTACAATGAAATGATAAAAAGTTGCATATATATCTCATCAAGTGAAGTTTCTTAATTCACTGTTTATTATGCTATTTATCAATTACACTTTTCGATATTATTGATATTTCAGTGCGTATAGAATCAAATGAAATAGAAATTCTTGAATTTTCTTTTGAATACACTTTACTATCGCTATCTTTATTTTTATTTTGCACTTTATTGATTTTACTTATATTTTATTGTAACACACACACACACACACATATATATATATATAAATATATATATATATATATATATATATATATATATATATATATATATATATATATATATATATATATATATATATATATATACAGGGGGGGCCATCCATAACTTTCTACCCCGAATTTTGAGCTTTGGGATGGAATAACGAAAAAACGCTCGGACAGGTCAAATTTTGTTGAAAGGGGGACAAATAAGGTTGTTCCAATGAGTTGGATATCACTACCCCTCTAGCCGCAACCCCTTATAGCTCTCATTCTTGAATAGGGAAAAGGAGTCGAGCAGCACCTTGTTGGAAAGGCAATTTGATTTTCTGCATGAGTGTATTTTTTTTCATCGCTTTATTATTATACACAGTGACTCAGTATTACATCAACCACCCCGAATTTTGAGCTTTGGGATGGAATAACGAATAAACGCTCAGAAAGGTCAAATTTGATTGAAATGGAGACAAATGTGGGTGTTCAAATGAGTTTGATATCACTACCCCTCTAGCCGCAACCCCTAACAGCTCTCATTTTTGAATAATTAAAAGGGGTCGAGCAGCACCTTGTTGGAAAGGCAATTCAATTGCCTGCATGAGCAAATTTTTGCAATTTCTCGATCACTACGCTTATGCCAAACACATGTTGAAAATGCTGAAACCGAGACAATAACTGAAAACGTGAAAACTTAAATATTTACAAAGTAAATCGTGCGTTTTCGTTTAAATTGAAATAATTGCTGTTAGGGTAGCGGCTAGAAGGGTAGTAATATCGAATTCATTTTCTGACCCGTCCGAGCGTTTTCTCCATCTCAAAGATCCAAATTCGGCGTGTGAAAGTTATTGATGCAGTAATGAGTCACTCTGTATAATAATAAAGCGATGAAAAAAAAATACATTCATGCAGGAAATTGAATTGTCTTTCTAACAAGGTGCTGCCCGACCCCTTTTGCCGATTCAAAAGTGAGAGCTGTTATGGGTTGCGACTAGAGGGGTAGTGATATCCAACTCATTTGAACAACCTTATTTGTCCCCTTTTCAACAAAATTTGACCTGTCTGAGCGTTTTTTCGTTATTCCATCCCGAAGCTCAAAATTCGGGGTGGTTGATGCAATACTGAGTCACTCTGTATAATAATAAAGCGATAAAAAAAATACACTCATGCACGAAATTAAATTGCCTTTCCAACAAGGTGCTGCTCGACCCCTTTTCCCTATTCAAAAATGAGAGCTGTTAGGGGTTGCGGCTAAAGGGTTGGTATTGGTATTGGTGGATGGTGACCGATGCGCTGCGACCTTATTAGATCTATTGTGCCCCATCTTCTTCTGCTTCTCGATGTGTTCTCGTTTTACAGCAGCCCCTCAAGCCTCAATACCTTCAGGAATTTGAGGATTTTAAGGGGGTCTATTCGTGGTATTTCTTCTACAGTCAGCTGGTATGATCCCAGTGTGTTCAGTCTTTCATGGTGCACAGCATAGCACTCCATCAGTATATGGTGGGGTGTTTCTGGACGTTCCTTGCAGAATCTGCAGGAGCTGTCCCCCTCTAAACCTAGCTTCCTTAGGTGTTCTTTGAGTCTGCAATGCCCCGTAAGAAATCCTGTGATTGTCTTTAGACTAGTTTTGCTGAGGTTAATCAGTGTCTTCGATCTTGCTCGGTTGAACTTTCCGAGAAGATCTTTGGCCTGCCTCAGTCCTGGAAGTCTTTGCCAGTATGTTGCTCTCATTGCTTCTTCAACTTTATTGAGTTCTTCTTGGAAGTAAGATTTTCCAAGTCCGCAGAAAGGTTCTGGCCCGATTAGTGGCGTTGACGCACCCTTTCGTGCCAGGGTGTCTGCTTGTTCATTACACTTCACTCCGACGTGCCCCGGCACCCAGAGGAGGATCACTTTGTTGTTCCTGCCCAGATCATTTAGTTTGTCTAGGCATTCGCAAACCATCTTTGAGTTGATGTTATAAGAGCTCAACGCTTTGATGGCTGCTTGGCTATCGGAGAGCATCGCAATTTCCTTTTTCCGGTATTTCCTATCGAGGTTGAACTGAATGCACCTTTCTATGGCGTGAATTTCCGCTTGAAAAATACTGGGGAACTTGCCCATTGGTTCTGAGTATTTGGTACGAGGCCCAACGACTCCTGCTCCAGTTCCTTCGGGAGTTTTAGACCCGTCCGTATACCATATTATGGTATTCTTCTCCAGTGCTCGAATGGATTCTATGCTCCATTCCTTCTTGGTATTAAGTTCCGTTCGAAATAATTTCTTGAAACTAAATTTCTTGGTAATTTCGTCAGTTGGGAGGTCAGCAAGGTGTGCACTTCCGGTAAGGGTTGAGTCCCTTGTACCGTATGCAGCACCTTTGAGTCCAACGGCTAAAGGGTTAGTAATATCAAACTCATTTGAACACCCTTATTTGTCTCCCTTTCAACAAAATTTGACCTATCTGAGCGTTTTTTCGTTATTTCATCCCAAAGCTCAAAATTCGGGGTGAAAAGTTATGGATGGCCCGGCCTACCCTGCATATATATATATATATATATTATATATATATATATATATATATATATATATATATATATATATATATATATATATATATATATATATATGTATATTTATTTAGAAGAAATAGGTTATTGCAAAAATTATTAGTATCATAAACTTTTCAGCTTTCGTTAAAATGCTGTCAAAATAATGATAACTATATTTTATATATTCTTTCCAGGCTAAAAGAGTTTCTTTTTGTTTTTCCTGAAGAGTTTATTTGAAAAAGGTTTGGTTCGTTGATTACATCGAAGACCGTATAATAAATTATGTTACTGCACTATTCAGGAAGGACAAAAGATTTATTTTATTTGCATAGAGACCATTATTTCCTATATAAAACGAGGTTATTCAATTGCAACTTTTAAATTCCAAAAGAATTTAAAGTACCTAATAAAAATGTTTTAAGAAAGTTACTAATCTTGTAACGAAACGTAAATAGTTTTTTCAATAAATTTCAGAGCACAGGTATCCTAGTATCAGAATATGAACTCCGAGTCAAGTTATTTTAACTACTATCGAAGTATTGAAAAAAATAGTCTGGAATCATTAAGGCAAAATTTATTCTGGATGTTATTCAAAAAACGAATCGCTTTCATCTAAGAATAAAACTCATTATAATTAATTCCTGAATAATGAAGTTTGCGAAGAAAGAATTTAAATTAAAAGTCATCTCAGGAGAACATAATTATAGAAACTTTTATAATTCTGAACTAATGAATTTTAGGAGTTTTATTTTCAATCGATCTCTGTTTTCTCGTCCAGTATTCAGATAAAGAAATAAATTAAGTTCCTTTGCTTGGCTCTATAAATATCGGAGTGCCGAGTAAAAACACGAGCAGAATCGTGACTTTTTGACCCAATTTCGTCCGTACAAACTACTGCAAACACTAATGTGTTGACCGGCAGCCGTCTTGATTTTTTTCTACCTAACTATTTGTAGGTAATATATATAAAGTAGCCGATATTCTTACTATTTTTGTTTACGTATGTGTGAGAGGAAAAATATTTTATAGACTACCCTGAGAGTATCCCGCACGCATTCTCAGGGATGTGTGAGACTCCAGATGTTGCTGGTTACTCTCTAAAATTCCTCTCACACATTCATTGGAGTAGTTTTTCATCCTGCCCTTACAGCGTCCCTTCATGGGACCTGATGACTCGAAGCAATACTGCTTTCTGCATTCTGCGCGTCAGTATACCGGCCAGAGATCTGCATGCATTATTATTATTATTATTATTATTACGTCCGTGTGAGAGGAAAAATATTTTATAGACTACCCTGAGAGTATCTCGCACGCATTCTCAGGGATGTGTGAGACTCCGGATGCTGATTACTCAATAAGAAACCTCTCACACATTCCTTAGAGTAGTTTTTCATCCAGCCCTTACAGCGTCCCTTAATAAAAGAGATGAGCTGCAAGCGGCCTCTATAGTTCATGAGAACTGATGACTCGAAGTGACCCGAGCAACACAGCTTTCTGCATTCTGCGCGTCAATATCTCAGCCAGAGATCTACATGCCGAAATAATCTTCAATTCGGTCACATAGTTAGCTTTTATTCCGCCTAGACAACCTATGATTAGTACCACCATCCTAACTTTATGCCCTGGGTATAGTGTCCTCAGCCCGAACATAAAATCTGTGTATTTATTTCCCTTTTCTGTTCTTCTTTCATCGCCACATTATTTTCGGCAGACCATGAAAATTCGACAACAAACAATTTTCTGAGCTCTTTGTCCAGCAGGACTATATCTGGCTTTATTGCGTATATCGGCCGAGTTGTTGGAAAAGCATAGTGTATGCGAGCTCTATCGTTCTCAACAACCGCTTCAATTTCTAGTGGAATATATGGTAGCACTGGTTCTTTGTCTATACCATAAACATAAAATTGAAACTGAGAAAGTATTCGAGAAGTGATACAAACAAATAAACTGAATAACAAATCTAATGAGCCGAAATTAAAACTAAATTTATTAACGAGGTCAGACCATCTATCCAGAGAGCTCTTGAAGGTATACACCGTTTGCGATAACACAATTTCAGAGGGAAGCCGATTCCAGGTTTAGAAGACTCTGTTGAGGCGAAAGTTGCTCCTTATTGTTGTCCTGAAGTTCTCTTTGGCCAGCTTGTAGCAGTGTTCTCTCAATGCCCGATTCTGATTGAGTGGAAAGAGGTACGCCATGTCTGCACCGAAGAGAGAGTGAAGCGCTCTATATGTGATTATCAAGTCACCCCTCAACCTGCGTTCCGAAAAAGAAGTCAACTGAAACAACCGCAGCCTAGTCTGATAGTCCGGGCGAATTCTACCAAACGGAATACGTGTGTTTCACCGCTGCACGGATTCTAAGAGTTCCTGATCTCTAATTAGATTTGCCCACCAAACTGGGCCCACATACTCTAGAATAGGTCGCACGTAAGTTATGTAGAGTCCTGCTTGTGTCAATGCCCTGGATACGGCAATTGAAATGTGGGTAGACCAGTTTAGGTTCTCAGTGACTGTAACATCCAGGTCACAATGTTGCAAGACACTAGCTAGCCTCTGCTAGTCGATGAAGTAAGCAATCTTAGGATTTTCCTTACCGATATGAAGCACACAACACTTATTGATATTGAGAGGCAACAACCACTTGTATTAATTTCATTCCGTTTGTTACAATCTATGATCACAACCATCACGAAGTGTATATAGATGTATTTTTACATTCATGCAAAAAACAAAATTTTATTGAACCATATTCAGTTCTTTAGTGCACTGAGGCAATAAAAAAATTATTGCATTCTACTACCACATTTTGTGAAACGTTCAAATCGACGCCATATTTAGTGAATTTTCTGTGAGATTGGTGTTAAACGCTTCAAACAATTGCGTATTTTATTTTATTTTCAATCACATTTGTTACATACTGGATAAGGAAATAACTGTAGAATTCAATTTCCATCATCAATTCATGTAAATTCACTAGATGACTATGATCAATTTCATATATCACATAAAGTGAACAAGGAAAATTCTTCCATAATTCAAAGAGAGCTGGTTATATGTATTATTTGACGTGAAATCCGCATTCACAATGCAACAGTGCATTATAGAAAATGTCAAATAACCCGACTCAAGATCTGCATAGGTACAGCTGTTTCGATCTTATTAGGTCTCTTCAGAGAAGCTTACTTGACTCGGAGTGAATTGAGATATTACTTATTGTTACCCAATACAAATCGCTGAACTGATATATGGATAATAACCCATAGCGCCCTCCGCTAAAGATATAAGGAACCAACAATTCACTGTTTAAATCGAAAATGCAGAATTCTGTCACGAGAACAAATACTTCCTGACAGATTTCTACTTTACTACAGTGACGTATGTAATTCAAGTAAGGTGCACTGAAGAGTTCTAATAAGATCGAAACAGCTGTACCTATGCAGCTCTTGAGTCGGGTGATTTGACATTTTCTATAATGCATTGTTGCATTGTGAATGCAGATTTCACATCAAAGAATACATATAACTAGCTTCCTTGGAAGATTGTTTGATAATTTCGAATTATTGAACAATTTTTCTCGTTCACATTATGCGAAATACAATTCAATTTATCAAAAATAAAAAGAGTTGAAGTTAATAATTAAATATTTTAGTACTAAATTATGTTTCATACACTTACTGCCACCTAAATAAAATATTTTTTGGATTTTGTATGAACGAAGACCGGGAAAAAAGTATTTATTGCCCCCGACGTGTTGTCCAACTCGACCTGTCGGCCACGTTGGGCAATTTCATTTCGCGTGCAATAAACACTTACGTTTTGCACGTGTTGCATAAATAACTATTTAATTGGGTTCAATTCAATTTATATTTCTATAAAACTATGTGTTAAGAATTTTTTATTTTCGTTTTTCGTATTAAATCGGGTGTACTGTTTACTCCACTTATATGAAACGTATCAAAAATGCATTAACCTAAAAGAGTGAATGAATAAACAAATAATTAACGTATTCAGAAAATAGTGTTCAATTTGTAAATTCATTTTTTTGATGATGAAATAAAAAAATTGTAATTTTTTTCATTTAATCTTTCGACTGGATCTCAGATTTAATTATATAATGTGATTCTTATCGGCGTCAGTTATAAACATAAACAAATATTGATTAGACCAGGTAGATCATCTGATATTTTGATGTATAAAGCAATACATTACTAGTGACCCAGTACCCGATAATACGTTCGAAAAAATTCCCGGAAAGATAAATGTTGATATGTAACTTCCTTTCAGCGTCCTTATGAAATTGTGGGAATTCCGTATCGATCCGTTTTCCGCTGAAAAGGTTAAGCTGGATGAAACATCTTACTAGACATTTCTCTGAATATATCCTCTGGTCATTTTTACAGAGAAAATTCCACTTTATATCTTAGGAATTTGTTTATAAAAATATGAGTTTTTCTATAATGTTACCATTTCGTATATAACTCAGTCGGCAAAGTTTTATCGAATAGTATGCAATACTACATACACTAAAAGAGTCTGATTGATATTAACAAGTCTGAGATTCTGACAGTAATTATTTCAAATTGTACAAAACCTTCAAGAGACGTTTCATGTCATATCGATAATCTTTTATGATAACCGAGATTGAATTCTCACTCACCACTTGGTGAAACATCATAAATAATAAAGTTTAAACTTTGAAATAAAACGCACTTGGCTTAAGTTTCACTATATAAAAATATTTAGATGCTGTATTTAGCAGTAAAGAATTTGAAAAAGACTATATTTTGGAAAAGTGAAAATGAAAAGAATAATGTATCATCCACAGTGTTTTCAGTTAATGGATAGTTCCATGTCAAATCAACACACTTTTGATTAAATTTTTACCTCAATTATGTCATTAATTTCTTTCAACAATGAAACTCATCATCATCCCAGATATTTTAATTTTGTCGAGTGATTAACAGTAGGTTACTGATATTTACAGTTTTTCATAGCTTATGTTGAATATTTCATTTTGTAGTTTGTTGTAAGTATTTTGATTTTTGAATTATCTATCAAATCATGAAAAACATACTAGTCGACCATGGTCAATTTCATACATTACATAAAGTGAACAAGGAACATTCTTTAATGATTTAAAAAATTATCAAACAACTTTCCAAGGAAGCTGGTTATACGTATTCAGCAACGCAAAATCTGCATTCACAATCGAACGGTGAATTATAGAAATTGTCAAGTCACCCTGACTCAAAATCTGCATACAGCTGTTTCGATCTTATTAGATCTCATTAGTACAGCTTATTTGACCTGGAGTGAATTAACAAATTTCTAATTGTTCCCCAATACAAATCGTGGTCAGTAACACTGGCTGGATAACAATCCAGAGCGCCATCCCACCAAAGATATTGGGAAACAACAATTCACCGCTTAGACTGAAAATGCAGAAATTCGTCGCTTAAACACGTACCTCCTGATATGAAGATATCTACTCTACAACAGTGGTGTATATGATTCCAAGGCACACTAACATAGTGATTTAAAATCTTTGGATATACCCACGAGAGCGCGCTCCGAATATTCTAGTCGCTTAATACGCAAAATACAACAATCAAATCATGAAAAACATACTAGTCGACCATGGTCAATTTCATACATTACATAAAGTGAACAAGGAAAATTCTTCAATAATTTAAAAAATTATCAAACAACTTTCCAAGGAAGCTGGTTATACGTATTCAGCAACGCAAAATCTGCATTCACAATCGAACGGTGAATTATAGAAATTGTCAAGTCACCCCGACTCAAAATCTGCATACAGCTGTTTCGATCTTATTAGATCTCATCAGTGCAGCTTATTTGACCCGGAGTGAATTAACAAATCTCTAATTGTTCCCCAATACAAATCGTAGAGTAGATATCTTCATATCAGGAGGTACGTGTTCGAGCGACGAATTTCTGCATTTTCAGTCTAAGCGGTGAATTGTTGTTTCCCAATATCTTTGGTGGGATGGCGCTCTGGATTGTTATCCGACCAGTGTTACTGACCACGATTTGTATTGGGGAACAATTAGAGATTTGTTAATTCACTCCGAGTCAAATAAGCTGCACTGATGAGATCTAATAAGATCGAAACAGCTGTATGCAGATTTTGAGTCGGGGTGACTTGACAATTTCTATAATTCACCTTTCGATTGTGAATGCAGATTTTGCGTTGCTGAATACGTATAACCAGCTTCCTTGGAAAGTTGTTTGATAATTTTTTAAATTATTAAAGAATTTTCCTTGTTCACTTTATGTAATGTTTGAATTATCTATTTATATCAGCGTTAAATGGTATAAAAAGCCAATTTTTTCAAAAGTATATAATTCTTAAAGGTAGATAGGTATTATAATTTGGCCTAAACGGCCTATAAAAGAAGAACAAGTGCCAAGTAAACTTTTTTTTAACAATGAAGCCATTGCCACCCCACTTTTATATTTGGCCAGGTGATTGACAATAGTACTAACTATTTGTAGAATAATTTTGAAAATTTTAAATTATGTACTTTTTGGAAAAATATTAAGTCAAAATATGAATTTGCATTTTGACAAAAACTTTTCTTATAACGTATGGCATATTATATAGCTGTAGAAAGGGCATAAAGAATGCTGCAAAATGACGCGTCTTCCAACTCTCTAGCCCAACTAGGGCAGCTCCTACAGCAATTTCAAAAAAGTAACTTTTCGGTTTTTGGCCGAAAATTTTAAACTTTGGTATTTTTCTTTTTTTTTTGGTATTTTTCGTAGTTTCAGAATCCACAATGAGTATTCCAAATTTACGCGAAATCTAAGATGGTGAGGTAAAATGGGTGTGTTGATTTGACATGGAATTACCCTTATATACTATAATAAGTTTCAATAATACCTCACCTTTCGAAATCTGTACATTCCAATCACTAATTAATTGGGCCGACACTTAATGAAAACCCATTATAATATTGTAAATAAAACTTCACAGTTTTTGATTGTCACTTTTCACTATATTTTTTCAAACAAACAATTGTTTCGCTAAACACGGTAGTTTCTTCAGATGTATAGTATACTTATACTAACTTTTACAACAAGAATATTGAAAGATGAACGAAGGGAATATACATATAAAAAAGGCTATAAACTCAATTTATTAGAAGCTCTTGAAATCAATAGTATGAATCAATCCAATAATTTGTTGAACGACCGATTAGATATGAATAGTTCACCGTTCTTAAATCTTTTCTAAATGTAATATTGAATATTTGTACCTGTTGTGTTTTGCCCATGTCATTAATAGTTTGTACTATCTACCTGCTAAGAGATTACATCTAGGTTTTTTCCCCATTCTTATTGTATAGGTAGGGGAGACCGGGTACAAAAGTAACATTTTGTACTTTCGCCTTGGTTTCTCGTTAGGTGTTATTATTTCGGTGAAATTGATATAGCCATATATAATTTCCGTTCATGTTCTATACATTAGCATCTTAAATTACCTTATAATTGTGTGTTTTGCATGAATCACAGAAACTTTAAAAAAATTTGTCATTTGTTACTATCGACCACGTTGGCGGGCCGAAAGTAACAGGGAAAAGGGGTTTGTAATGAATATGATATGACATATTTAATCAAACAAATATTTATTGGAAAATTCAGTGTCAGTCTTCTCTATTCAGACTCCCAATTATGGCACACATTATTCATTGACGTATTCAGTACCTATGAGACTACATTTTGCATTCGAAATAATGTAAACTTTGCTCATTCAGTCGACTATTGCTGAAATTTTCTAAACAAACGAGGTAGAAGCAATCTTCGTCGTCAAATTTATTTTCCTTGTCTACAACTGCGCTAGTATTTCTAGCTTAAATTTTTTTTATATCTATCTATGCAATGTAACATGGCAGACAATCAATTTTTTTTTGTCATGGCTCTAATTTTTTCACCAGCATTAAAATGCTCTTCAGCCGCTTTTCGATATACTTCCATATTAGTTGTTATTCGTGCGGTGGCTATTATGCGTTGTCGCGGCATTTTGTTGAAATAAACACACACACATAAAAAGTAACAAGTTACTTATGTACCCATAGGACTGCGTTACTTTTGTACCCTACAGAATTTTTGTTAGAACATGAAAGATAACCTTGAAACGGAACATGCTAGACAAAAACGAATTTAAGCACTGTGAAATCAATCTAATCGAGTATCAATATGCAAATATTCAGATTAATATCATCCCTGTAATACTACATAAACATTAAATAAGTAAACGTCAAAAAATTTACTTTTGAATCGTGAAATCACGTAGCGTCCTCTCACACGATCTAACAGTGCGTGGCGCGAGCGGCGATTGAATGCAACTGAAGGTGGCGCCCACTGGCTATCACCTGACAGCAGCTAAGTACTGTTTTGACAATTCTCTAAACCTGCAGAGCATTTGTTACTTTCGACCCGCCGTTACTTTTGTACCCGGTCTCCCCTATCAATCATTTTTCAATATTCTTGTTGTAAAAGTTAGAATGCTCTATACATCTGAAGAAACCATTGTGTTTGGCGAAAAATTGTTATGTTTAACAATATATAGTGAAAATCGAAAACTGTGAAGTTTTATTTACAATATATTCCAATCATTTGAAAAAACAGAGAATATAGTAGGTACCTAGAAATTTTGAAAATAGGACTGGATTCCTTCGTACGTATAAAGCTCCAGTAAAAGAAGCTATTAATGCTCACATATATTCAGCAAGTTTTCGTAAGATCTATACAGCTTGCGATATCTAGTTCAGGTCGGTGAAATTTTAATAGGGTATATTATGAACTTCAAATATGAACAACTAGTGTAGATTGAGATTAATTAATATCATAATATGTACTTCATTCAACCGGATCTCAATGTCAATAAACTTGAAATTTATAATTATTCCTTTGTATTATACCGTCTACCCGCTGCCTGGAAATTGGTGTGGAGAGGAGTGCATTAGGTTTCAAGAAGAGCCAATATATATATAGCGGCGAAAGCATTGATGTTTGTCAATGTTTATGAATAACAGCGAGTTCAATGATACAATTATACTGGATAATATACCTGGAGCTACCATTGAGAAATGGAACATTCATCCTGACAGGAGCATTATGTATGTAAACAACAATGAGGTGGATTAATTGGCTAACCTATGGCATAATGAATCCGAAAGAATGTTGTGCCTTACCCATAAAATGTAGATCAGTTGTTATTATTTATCGTATGGCATTCAGCAACAGCAATTTGAAAGTACAAACGTCAGAGACCATTATTTTGCGAAGCCTATAGTACTAGAGATTATTATGAAACGGAAATTATTAAATTAACGACAAATTTATTTTACTTTTTTCATAGACGTTAGTCTATAGGTAGAAATCTTATTAGTGCCTTTTAGTTCAAACAGGATTCATAATTGTTGAACAGATCACTTCTTCTTCTTCTAGTGCCATATTATGTCCCACTTGTGCTGGCAATTACATGACGAGTTGTTTACGGTTTTCGGTTAGTCTGAATAGTTCCTCAGCACTGCATACCTACTCCAGTCCAATACCGGATGTTCTTTAGCCATAACATCTGCTTCTTTGCAATTTCTCTGCGGTCCTCGATTTCATCTTTCATTGTAAGATGAAAATTTTTTTATCGGTATCCTCAATGAACATGCCATGGTATAATATATTTCTTGAGGCTTCGGTAGCCCTGCGGTAGGCTGTATCGCTTGTAAACCGATGATTTTGGGTTCGAGTACCACCTTACCCTTGGGTGTTGTGTTTGTCCAATGAAACTTAGAGATTCCAGATTTGCTCAACTGTTGGATAGTGAATCAGTTTCAAGCCCATTGGCCACATCTATAACAGCTTTTGGAGTCCAGGTCTCCAACAACATTGTCAGATTGATTTCATTTTCAGAAAAGGTATGCGAGCTGCGTCAATTCTGAATTGAATATCTTCATCTGGGTTGTTCTGTGATGTAGCACTAAGATATTCGAATTGTTCAACTCTTTCCATGTTTTCTTAATCTATCTTGTCCGCTCGACCAGCGCGGCTTGTAATAAAAACATGGCAATATAAAATAACAATTTTGGTATAATGTGGGTTGCCTATTGTCCGCAATACAACATATTTCTAGTGCTGAATGTGTAGTAACGTAATTTTCTGAAACAGGCCACACGTTTCTACCACCTCAGTTTCATTAAGTGTCAAATGTCATTGTATATCATTGTACTGTTTCAACACATCTGGTACACGTGACAGTATCAACACAAAAGTATGATACAATACAATGTTACACAGTACTAATATTGATATATCTGTACGGAAGCATCGGCGTGCGGTTGACGACTGAATATCTAACATTTCCTCTTGGTAACATTCATTTTTACACCTATTTCCCGTCCTGTCGTGTTCACACAATCCAAAAACTCTTTAAATCCCTGGATAATATAGTACAAGAACCAAGCTACTTAGCCAAGTACTAAGGTACGATGGCTAGAATTTGGGAGGTACCGGGTTCGAACCCTGGTGTCAACTGGTCTGCCATCAGTTTGTTTTTTCAGAGGTTTCCTCATGGCGTTAAGTTACTACTTGCATGCTTACAAGGCGAATGCTGGGCCAGTATTATCCTCTGAACCTTAACCACACTTCGTATCTTCCATAAATATCCTGTCTTGCCCATCCTTGTATGTACAAGTGTATCCTCTCTGATCTGGCTCTGACACATACATCAGGGAGGAATTAAACACGTGACCTTTGACCTTTTGATAGCACAAGATGACATGATAACACGAAGTTGAATGATTTTTTTCTATTTAATATTGGAGATGTTTGATTCATCTGATCAATAACTCCATTAAAGTCTTCGCGCAGTAGTTATTTTCTTGAAAATTTCCTCCAATGTTCGTAAAAACCTGAAGAATAAAAGTAATTCTAAGAGAAGACTAGAAGAGTATATCGTATATGTAACGATGAGAAGATTTGAATAATATTAAACTTATGTCAAACATAAAAGTAAGTTATTTGAGAATCTCCTTACTTATTTTACTGGCACGCAGACTTGAAACGAACGTTTATCAGTTATCGTCAAATCAGCGTTATAAAAGCTGAGCGAAAAATTATTTTTCGTCAGTTTAATTCCGTTTTCTTTATCAGGATAATTTAATCTAAACATTTGTTCACACATTCCAAACTCCCACTAAGAACATATATATCCAATTCATTGTTCTCTCCAACTGCTTCATAACATATAGCATACCGCATTACAATAGTAGACACATCCTGGGTGTCAGCATCGGGTTAGAACTACTCGCATAATTTCAGGCTAATTTGCAGTTTATTTATCGCTATTTTTAACAGTCACCCGTGCTAGCTATAGTCGGAACACACTGGATATCTTGAAATGAGATTATATAGCTCATAATTTAATGCGTTTAATTTATAGAGTTTTCAAAAACGTTCCACTTTGCATGAAATTTGTTTTAGATATTCATTAAATTCAGAGTAATTTATGGATACAGAAAAACGAGAATTTGTTGAAATCAAATCAAAATCTTCGAATAACAGAAGTTGATTTTGTGTTTAGACTACCTACCACATCGATTTTTCTAAATCTTATTCGCAAAACTAATATATAATTCCAGTGTGCTAATTATTTGATGGCATTAGGTTGGATTTTTTTAATTAATCGACAAAAATAAGCCAATTTGATTTAATTTATGCTAAGGCTTAGAATATTACACAAGGATGACTAGATGAGCTATTCCAGAACAATTTCACAAATACCTCAAAATATATATATATATATATATATATATATATATATATATATATATATATATATATATATATATATATATATATATATATATATATATATATATAGGTAACGGTTATGCAAATACCATGAGTTTGAAGCATTAAATTATGAGATATATAGTTTCAGTCAAACCAATGATATGCATAGTATGTACTGACCTCAGTTACAGCTAGCACTATGTGCCTTTTTATAAAACAGTACATTTCATTCTGTAATTATAAATTAAACTAAAATAAGGATCAATTTATACAACTAGTTTCAACCCAGTATGTTATAAAGGCTGCTTCACAGACAGGTTTTGTAAATTTGTTGCTACAGATAGAGTCAAGGTAGACGTTCCTTTCTTTAAATGTCATTATGCAGCTAATAATTTAATAGTAGGGGAGCCCGAGATGCTAAATGAGGATTTACTCGAGGGGACCTTTTGGATTGTGAAGATTAGATGATAAAACGAAAAAAAGGTTATATGATGTATGCTATTTCACTGGGAGGAAAAATGTGTGCAGATCTTCAAAGATGAAACAAAAATCGTTATATAGAAATACTCCAACGCGTCAGATATTAATAATTTATACACCCCACATCGTCTCTGATAACGAAGGTTAGTTAATCTGCCGGTTTGCATGGCGGGGGTGACCGTAGGAGACAAAAAACTCATCGCTGATATTCAAAAATGCAAAAAAAATCATGACATTTCCTTCAAAATAAAAAATTAACCGTGCTCGAGAATGTCAAGGTGACGTTTTCTTTTTGCAACTTTTTAAGTCTCCTATTTCCTTATGCCACGTGCAAATCGTCGGATTAGTGAAATGTGAAATGCATACTCTTCTGCATGTAATTAACTGACCTTGCTTTAATTTTTTTTTACTAATCTGATCGGCTGCCCTAGACGAACGCCCCCATATTAAGGGTTCATGTATGGGGGATACTTAACAGGGTGCAAGGTTTCCCCCAAAATGTTATTCTGCTGCGCTTGAGTAAAGCCCAAAATCCCCGCTTGGGCTCCCCTACTATAAAGGACCTTACGCAAAAGCGGTTGCATATAAAACTGAAAAAAGGGGTTCAACCGCCTATGCGGTTAACCGCTAGTGAGTAAGGACCCTAAAGAATCGTAAAGGATAATCAGTTAGGTTTCCGTTATAATATATTCATTTTGGTAAGAAAATGCTATTTGTCTCTTAGAACTTAGTATATGAATGTTAGTGTATTAAATTTCAAACTAGGTAAGAAACTAGTAGAAACCTTAGTTTTGCCTAATCCGCATTATGGTCGGGTCCTTATTCATCCTTGCCTGGATCAATGTCCAAGTATTAGAATGCAACGCATTCGAAATTTATGTTGAAGATTTGTATATAGAGTAAGCAAATATGAGAGAATTTCAGCTGAAATTTGAATCAACTACGACGGTAGAAAATTAACCAAATTTTATGTTTTTGTATATTTTGTTCTTTAGGGCAACTAATTCTATCATCTGGGATATCTTCTTATCTTTATTGCAGATTGAGTTTAAGAGGTCATTCTCATGTAATTAGACCTACCTCGGTTTCGCCTAACTATCTTTGGGACATCTGTCTCTATTATGCTATCTCGTTTTATAATGAGATACATAGGGATATTAAAAAACTTTCATTACCTAGTTTCAAGGAGATGATAAGATCAAGACATATGTCATCTGTACACATGACTTTAGTCAGCTAGAGCATTTTTATTATAATTTTATATTTAACATTTACATCTTCATTAATAGGTACGTAATAATTTGCGATTTAGTTTCAATTGTATTTCATAAAGAGTTCTATATTTGTTTGTATTTCATTTTGCATTTAGTTATTTTATTTTATAATAACCCGAGTAATAACCAATTGATTGGGTCGATACTCGATGAAAATCAATGAAAATAATACGAATAAAACGGTTTTTCTTTTTCAATATATTTGCTTCAAAATAAAAATTGTTTCACCCTCAGTTTTTTCATACAAAGTGGCTTCTTCAGATGAGTAATTCAAACTAACTTTACAAATCAAATATCGTACAAATATAGAAATGGGAGAGGCCTCGGTAGCCCAGCGGTAAGGTGAACCGTTTGTAAACCGAGGATTGTGGGTTCGAGTCCCACCTCGCTCTTGGGTGCTGTGTACGTCCGGAATTTAGTGGTTATATGTGATTAAAAATTGTTGGGTAATGTACATAGTTTACAAGCCCATTGGCCGTTCGGAACCGGCGTTAAACTGTAGGTCCCTCAAGTTAAAAAAAAAATAGAAATGGGAAATTCAAATGAGGATGGGGAAATATAAACGTAATCTATTGGCAGGTAGATAATAGTATGAAAGTGGGTAAACAAAAAAGGTAGAAAGACTCTTTATTTCGCTCAAATAAATTTAACAAAGAAGAATTATTCATATCTAATTGCTTCGAATGAATTAGGTCAATAGTCTTTCTTCTCCTTATGTAATATTCGAATTCGTCATGCTATAATTATGTTCCTGCAGGTGTAATGATTATCTCAAATCTATTTTTTCCTTATCGTAACTTCTTTTATGTTCAGATATCTCCGAAGCGAGCTCCGAAGTATCTGTCGGTATGTCCAACAGATACTCTAGTACATGAACCCCAAGTTAACTTATAAATACCTGATTTATTATGGGGTGTAGTTTTATCTTTTGAATTTGTAATATGTTTACATATTGTGATCTGAAATTAAAAGGATATTCTCACATTTTTATTTGACAGGAAAGTAGAAATTTTGAATGTTGGATCAGCTATATAGATATCAAAAACTAAAGTTTCATGTACATTATTTATCTTTTTCATAGCTAGTTATGAACTTTAACGCTACTTAAAACCCGGAAGTATGGTTACTTCGTGGTATACCTTGGTGGTTATGGTGGTTAGGTACTATATGGGTTATTCCATAATATAAATATGTTCATGTGGTTACACGCGTGAGCTTTCAAATTGATTATAATGATGGATTAAACGACGGCTTCTTGTATAAATTTAAATTAATGCTTCAGTGTCTACCAGTTATCGATTCACATGGCTTTTTACAATTCTTTCATCATACCTACATTCAGCAATAAATTATAGCTATTTAAGTGGTACGAGAAAATAGTAATGAGATCTGAATAACACTTTCAGCATCAAATAAATAACTTACTTAATAACTGAAACGTTAATTCACTTTCAGAATCAGATAAAGAATATATTCACTCTCAAATCGTAAATTATAAAGAATACAAAATAATAGATATAGACCGTGAGCTAGCGCACATGGATGTGGAGTCTTCGATTAATGTCTGGTATTTTGAGGTAAAAACAAGGTTATTCAATTAATGAAAATAAGGCCGTTTTTAAGGGCCGACCCGTGTTTGAAAATATGAATTTCCTTTTGCATAAAGAAATTAGTTCTTCACTCATCTTAAAGTGTCTTGCAGTTGATACAAAAATAGAAAGTTGGAAGTACCTTCCAACTTTCAAATGCCAGAAGTATTTCAATATTCAAAAAGGTGGTTCTTATGAGTGAACTTGCAAAAAAAAATATCATGGTTTAGTTTTTGTCTGGCAGTTGAAACAAGGAAAATGATTACAAAAAATTGTCAGACGGTTTCCAATGTTCGGAGTCGAGTTTCTCTGTGGAGAATTATGTGAAATTTTTTTATATTTCTTAATTATCACTATTTGTCTGGCATCTCGGGTACTTAAAATTAATACATATATCTCTCGTCATGAAAAATTTGCCAGATAAATTGGAACTTGGAAAAATTCTGCCAGACGAAAGAAAATATTAAAAATTAAATAATTTATTTTTGTCTTTCAATTAGAAATACGCCTATAAAAACAATATACATCCTCCAAACAAGTTCGTTAATGTATAAATGAATTTTAAAGATAGTGAAAAATAATGAAAATTTGGTCATCTTTTATAATTTAAACGATTTATTTTTGCCTAGCATTCTGCATTTCTAATGAAAATCCATAGTCATACTTCAATTCGAAACGACAGACTAGTTGAGTTGATATTGAATAGTTAAATTGTAAAATAAATGAAAATTTCAGTGTTTTTTTTTGAATAAAAATATACGTTTAAACTCCACACAAGTTCGGTCGAGCTGTTCAAAAATATATAAATAAATGAAAAAAAGTTCTGAACAAATCTAATTTTAAATTTTTTGGACTATATTTTCCTTCGGAATTACCTAGTATCCTAAGTAAGTTTCCCGAGTCACTACAGCTTATAACATACGGAAAAAGTCGAAAAAGACTCAGAGATTAGATACTATCAAAACATGATTTGTTAATCTAGATACTTTCGAACAGTCTAACTTTCTGTATTTTCAATTCAAGTTACTAAATGTATTTTTTATTGAAAATTCCCAGACATAAGAAAGACAACCGAAATTGTTAATTAATTTCTTCAAAACTATTTAATTTAATGGTTTTTATCCATTCAATTAACTCAACTAGTCTGGTGTTTTAACCTAAAGTATAAATGAGTATTTTCAATAGAAATGCAAAATCAGATGAAAATAAATCATTTAAATTAGAAAAAAAATATTTTCATTAAGTTTTAACACCATTTATACGTACAGCTCAACTTGTCTGGCATTTGTATATTGTGTTTGGCCCTCTTTTTTTTGTACATTAAGATCACTGCAAAGTATTAAAAATTTTCACATATATTTCCACAGAGAAACTAGACTCCGAACATTGGAAACCGTCTGGCAATTTTTCGTGATCATTTTCATGTCAAAAATTTTTATTGCTCCGATTGTTCTTTTTCTTGCAAGTTCTTTCTTAAGAACTACTATTTCGATTATTTAAAAACCTCTGGCATTTGAAAATTTTGGGGTACTTATTGATCTATTTTTCCAACAGTCAATCATATTTAGAACCTCTTAATTTCATTGGACATACACAACACTCAATAGCAAGGTGGGACTCGAACCCACAATCCTCGGTTTATAAGCGATACAGCCTACCGCTGGGCTACCAAGGCCTCAAGTTTTTATATCAACTGCCAGACACTTTAAGATGAGTGAAACAACAATTTATTCATGCGAACAGGAAATCAATTTTACAAATTTTCGAAAACTGTTGTTAAATAAATAAATCACAACGTTTCAAAATAAATATATGTTTCTTAAAGAATATTCCTACCAAGTTATAACTAAATTATGCAATTTCTGAATCTGGTTTAAATATATAAATATGTTCTTGATTCATTCCTACATCAAAAATATATGTATATATTCAAAAATACGTTAGATTATTATGTTATATGGATAATTTTTGTTTTCCTTCTGGAAGAAAATATTTACCGAAACAAAAGATAAATGAACCGAGTAGGAATATGATTCGTTAAAAATTAGAGAGAATAAAGCAGGGTCGATAAAATAAAACGATTTCGTTTTATTGGCCATCACGCCTGTAAATGAAGTGATGAATTTAAGACAAGACGAACTCCACTTGGTAAAGTGTTCATTAATCACGAGCCTTCCAAAACAAGTGTTTGACTGCGGAGTAGACACGACGCCGTCGAATAGTGGTGAACAGAAGCAGAAACGGGCTTGAGAAAACAACTCTTGAGTTTGAGATATTTTCACACCATGTGGAGAAAATAAATTGTATTGATATATATTTGCTTTTTGTTATTTACTACAATATTGAAACAATGGATAATAATAACAATTTACACATTTATTAAAAGAAATAACGCATGACGCACGTTTAGGTGGAACTTCACCTTCTTCAGATGCTAATGGCAAACTAACTATGTTTCTCTGTTATATCGTGTGAATCGGACTATTATGCAAACCATTTAATCCAAGAAAATCACACATTCAATTTCGATTTTAAAATATTAAATGCTGAAAGTAAGGGAATTAAACTTAATTTTGTAGAATCATTACAGATAAATAAATACAAGCATTTTGGTCTCCTATTGAATAGCCAAATCGATCATACTTCAAGCACCCTTCTCAGTCTTTTCAAAATTACCGAACTACCTGACTGGCAGTTCAGAATTGGTTTTTCCTATTCTAATAATTATTTGTAACCACCCTTTTATTTACCCCTTCTACACAAATTGTCATCTCTTTATTTCTTGTTTTCTATATAACAGAGCAACATAGTTAGTTTGCCATTAGCATCTGAAGAAGTTGAAGTTCCACCGAAACGTGCGTCATGCATTATTTCTTTTAATAAATGGGTAAATTGTTATTATTAACCATTGTTTCAATATGTTTATTAATTTACACCATGTATCGGCCCAATCAATCCAAAATTTATTACTATACTTATATATATGATCTATAAATATATGAAACAATATAAATCGAAGTACAATTTTTATGAAAGTCAGTTTGAATATCTTATTCAGCTGTCAGGTAATAGGTAAGTACGTTAATACGGAAGAAACCAAACATTATGCCTGCATTTCATACAAAGCTATATGAATGGAACTCTTCTGAAAATTCACGAATTTTGGAATAGTTACTTTCTAAATCTATTTTCAGTTATATATTCCATGAAAATATTAGACTACTGTCTTCAATCGAAAGACAACAGTGGGTGCGGGAGTGATCTTTATACCTCCTGGGCAGTGAGAGTTCTTCTGGGTATATTTTGGCACTTCCAGCTGTCGCAATCAAACCAAATGAAATAAATTTTGGTATATGGAATTGTTCTTGAGGAAAAACAAATTATCAAACATTCGGTCAGTTCAGTCAAAGTTTTGGCATCTCCAAACATTGGAGAAGGGAGTAGAATGGCAAAATATAGAAAAATTAATGAATTATGAACAACATAGGTATTCGGAATGGGCTTTCTTAAGAAAAAATTACTGATTCAATAATGGAAACTAAAGCTCATTTTAAACGGATTCCCAGAATTGTAGATTTTCCGCGAACCTTTAAGACCTCAAATTAATTAAAGAAATAGGACCGAACGAAAACGGGGCGTGGTTACCTGTGACGTCACACGGCGTGGTGGGAAGCAAAAAGCTGGACTGTTTTGTTATTTCATTGCATAATGTGTGGGAAAAAAGTGGTAAATAAATATTATTTGATTCCCTACTGTCCTAACACATCCAAGAATGCTTCAGAAAAATGGTTTATCAATGTAGGCCATATGATATTAAAATAAGAAAAGTTTGGCAGATTTTTGTGTCTGAAAAACCGTCCAAAAATTCACATCTTGTCACATCAAAAGCTTCTGATGCGGTGATACGTCCATACTTCATTTTCTGCCAAATGTTACTATCACTTTGTTTTCGAGTATCTTCAGGTACTTCTTAAATTAAATTGGCGCTCATTTTGGTTAAAATTCTACCAAATTATTTGCATTTTTCCCTTCTCCGGAATTTTTAAAATTAATAACAAGGCAGCTTAAGGCAACTTCTTTTTGACTCGTGTTCGTGGATCTAAAAAACCCATGGATTCATGCAAAATGCAAACAGAGTTGATGTTGAGAAGATGAGCTTTCTGTAGTGGTTTCAACTATTCTTCTCAGTTTCAATGTAGAGATTTCACTTTTTTCAAGGGTATTCTGAACTCCACATCTCTTCAGAATATAGTTAAATCGTTGAAATTTCTTACGTGCACTAAGTTAATGTTAATAAACTGCCATTTGGTGGTTTCAAATGTTTTTTCGTGGGTTCAAAGGTTTTGAGCACATAAACAACTACTCTAAATTTACTAAGGGGGTTCAGAATTATATAAATAAGAACAAAAATTAGAGAAAAAAACGACCTTAGTGACGGAGCTATGCTATTCACCCGAATATATACTTACAGGAATATGGGTTATTTCTTGAACTTCTTCTGAGGTTATGAATAGTAAAATGAAATGGTAGAGAAATTTGATATAATCACGAATACTATAATGATTATATGAAACATAATAAATAACAGTCTCTATTAATTTTGATTAAATAAATGCTTTATCAATTATTCATAATTTGGAACTAATCCATCAAACCTGTACTTGTGAATTCCAAATGAAATGTCATATATAGGTACGTAATATTTTATTCCCATAGTTATTGAAGATTGATATATTATTTCATATTAAAATATCAAGGACTTGTTATTCCTTCCCGTTTGTTTCGAATAGATTAATATATTAGAATCCGCCTCTGATAAGGACGTAGGAAGATAGCATCCCAGATGACTTAACTTATTTGACGTCCTGAAGAAAAATGGATTTTTTGTCCTGCTCTTTCCTGATATTTTCGACAAACCACGAGTTCGTCTGGGAATTTATTATATGCTCCCCTGCCTTCATTACTCTATTCATTTTGACATAAACTGCAGTAACAAGATCTAAATAATTTGAAGTAATAATTAGACATACAATATTGCATTCAATGAATTTTAAAACAATGTTCATACGTTTCAATTCTGTTCATGAGAATGGGTGCAGTCAGACAAGGCAAATAGGCTGAACAGTTGAATTGAAACATTATAAGAATGTGTCAGTATGTAAAAATAATGTATGGTTATTCGGATAAGTGCATTCGAATGTATATATGAATTGGAAAGGACAGTTCTACTACAAAAGAAGACATTTTATCGAAAAATTCATATTTTGGATACTTTATTTTGTAGACCACTATTTTCCATACCAAAAGGCTTCATAGAATGTTTAATTTTGAAATTTATAGACAAAAAGTATGCTCTCCTTCAGGACAGGATATAATTTTTGAATTTTCAAGAATCAGAATTACTAACTAAAATATTGACCATTTTCGAAATTTGATGGTTTTAGATCGTGGTTAATTCGTTAAGGTCATTATATTTTATCGTTTTTCACATATAAAAAGCTGAATGAGATTATCGACACACAGCTACCAGATTCAACTGAAATAATTACAATTTTGTAATTTATTGAAAATAATTTCCATCTGATGACCAATTGAACATATTTGTTCAAAAAAATATATTTATATATATATATAAATTTTTATATATATAATATTTTTTATATAAAAATTTATATATATATATATATATATATATATATATATATATATATATATATATAATATTATAATATATATATATATAATATATATATATATATATAAAAACAGAATTCTTCGTGTTATCGATATACGTTCGTGGCAATAAAATGAAGTGAACTAGGACATTTATTTGAAACTAATCAAAACAAAACCTCCTAGCGCAGTTTGGTTATACGAGTTCACAAAACATCGGAAATACCTCCCATATACCTTGGACGGTGTATGTTTAGAAACATTCAGTTGTTTATCACAATCAATGGAAATGATAGACAGTCTGTTTCGCCCTTATTAGGGGCTCATCAGTATCATCCATCCATCGAAAGTGATAACAACCAAATATTTCTAACGGCCTTATATTTTCCTTCAAGTGACTATATGGCATATAAATATTGACACAAGCGCCACCAGTCGGAAATCAGGACTACGAGTTCGCGTTGCCGAAATGTTTTCATCTATCTGTAAGATGTGGTTTCATTTGTTTCCGACTGGTTGGCGCTGTGTCATATTAATATGCCATATAGTCACTCGAAGGAAAATATAAGGCCGTTTAGAAATATTTTGGTTGGTTATCACTTTTCGATGGATGGATGATACTGATGAGCCCCAAATAAGGGCGAAACAGACTGCTGTCTATCATTTCCATTGATTGTGATAAACAACTGAATGTTTCTAACATACACCGTCCAAGGTATATGGAGGCATTTCGATGTTTCGTGAACTCGTATACCCAGCTCCGCTAGGAGGTTTGTTTTGATTAGTTTCAAATAAATGTCCTAGTACTTGATTTTATATATATATATATATTATATATATATATATATATTTTATATATATATATATATATATATATATATATATATATATTATAATATATATATATTATATATATATATATATATATTATATATATATATATATATATATACATAAATTTATATTTACAAAATCTCTAGTTTGTAACTAAATCTGATGAAGACACTGTGTGTCGAAACAATTGTCATTTAGTTCTTAATATAGTGCAAATAAATTTTAATTAAACGTGTTCTTACTTCTTGATATGAATTTCCATCAAGTAAAGGTTACTTCGATTCAAAAAAATTAGGAGCATATTTACATCATATATTTTCCACAATGAAAAAAGGAAAATGATTTCATGATACTACCTGGTTATAATGAAAGAATTCACGAAATTGAAATTGATATTTTCATAGTTGACTCATGAATTATTCAATTTAACTTCTTTTGAATAAAGATAATAAAATCAGCTTTTTATAGGTTGTTTGAAACATGCAAAAAGATTGGATATCCAAAGATAAATAAATCTATTTTTTCAATTCGGAATATTCGAACAACGTGTGTTGAATTTCAACTGAAAATCAACAAGCATATATATTGAAAAAATAGTCTATAGTCAGTGGCGGCTCGTGAGGTCTTTGTTTCAGGAGGCTACAAGAGGTATTAAAAAATACACCATAGGCGAAAATTTTTAGGATTTCAAGGTCAACCGCCTTATAATTTGAAGAAAATCAAAGTAAAACAAGTACCCTAAAATATTAAATAGGTACCTATTCGAGGAATTAATCAATTGTTGCCCAGCAAGAACCAACGGGGAGGAGAGACTTTTTTCTTGCCAGAAATAAAATAGTCCCCTCCCAAAAATAGATTGAAATAAAATTCTTGTCATAAAAGTCAAACAAAACTTAATAAAATGACAAAATAAAATAATGAAATATACATTTAGACCTAAACAAAAAAAATTTTAATAAATTCTTTGGTATAGACATCTATTTCTTTATAGATATAATAAAAACATTGTCTTTTTGATAATAAAATTCATCTATTTCATGAATTTTATACTTTTATGAACTCGGAGGTAAGGTTAGTAAGGTTAGAAAAAGTCAGGTCAGCTCAAGTTTTTGAAAAACAAAGATGACCCAGCGACGAAATCTGACTTCATATTCGGCTTTTTCAGGCCAAAATAAGCTATAATCCGAAATTTCAAGAAAATCGGGGCAGTCTGTTGTATTATCGATAATTACCATAATTCCTGCATAGATGCCAGTGCCAAACAGAGACATTTTCCCTAGTAAAAAGTAAACACTGCCAACAAAATAATTTATTTTTTACCTGTGATCCGGTAAGCCAAGGATGTCTCTCATAATTTCTGATATTAAAACCGCGATTCTGCTACGCTGCACCAAATTGTTTGATTCCGGGGTAGGTCACAATGTTTTTATCAAAACTTTATCGTTTTAACTTAGTGCACTAAAGTTATGGGATAACAAATATTCCACTAGGTCACCATTGAAATTTTTAAAATTAACTTCAGTAACCGAACTCATTTTAAAAACAATACGCCAATAAAATAAATTAAAACCGACGAAACTGTTTGCGTCCACGACTAGTGACAACGACAACGTCCAACGATCCATGTCCAACGAATTCACTCTATTTTACCCGAAAGCCTATAGTTGTGATTGGTCGACATTGTGTGAGACTTAGGTTCAATCGGTATTGCCATTTACATGTGTTTTCCTTTTCTATTGCAATGTAGTATTCATTCGCAGTATTCGCACCATTGTTTGCTTTTCTGTGGCAGGCATAATGAACGTTGAAAATATACCTTTTTAAGCCTCAGAAAGGAAGGTAGGTGCATAAAATAATATGATTTTGATTAATATGAATATACTGAATGCTGACTATTTAATATAATATATTAGTGATACACGGAATATTATTGAGGAGGAGGCTTAGCCTCCTTAGCCGCCTTCGAATAGCCGCCCCTGCTATAGGTATATAAAAAGAAATGATTGAGAGTCACTAGAATCATGTTTCGAGTAAAATTATTTCAGATTAAATGGACTTAATTTCGTTAGTATTGATGGACTTATTATAGGCAATCCATTTAGTTCTGTAATCAGATATTTCATGAATAATTAGGAAAAAGCAATATATAGTCATCCTATTAGTAAGAAATTCATTTATAATACAGGTACGTCGATGACATTATTGCGTGTTTCACAGTTACCAAACTAGCAATTTTTTTCTTAATTCAGTTCATTCTAATATAAGGTTGGTTCATCACTGAAGTAGAAAAGGATAATTCTATTAATTGTTCAGATCTTACCATTGCTGAACTTAATAAAAAAATGACTTTTTAAGTCACCACAAATCGCATCATTGGTTAATCGATTTGATGATAAAAACAACGTCAAGCAATAAACCAGGTGTATCCTTCTATTAGAAACACTTATATCAAATACAATATCAACCGTCCAGATGTGTTCCAGATGGTTGGGAAATTGTCTACGGCACAGACGGTACCGGGTTCGAATCCCGGATAAGATATAGATGTTGTGATTCTCCCAATAATTGCAATGTAAAATTATATTCTGCTGCTATATATATATAGGTAATTATTTATTCGAATTGTTGTTGCCTGTGAACTTTCTAATCTTTTGATAATTATTAGCATTAACAGGCTTGTTGAATCTTAAAAAACTCGATTTTATTAAAAATAGAATTCATAAACTTTACAACACATTAGAAACATCAAAAAAAGAAAATATTAACAAAAAATATATTCCTCTTCCATATATTCCTCATTTAAGTAATAAAATTTCACAAATTTTAAATCCACACGATATTAAAGTACCCCACACCGCACAAAATCAAACTAAACAAATATATTCTAAATTAAAAAGTAAAACACCTCTTCTGCAAAAATCTCATGTTGTTTATAGTATACCCTTTAATAATTGTAATAAATCATATATAGGACAAACTTTTCAAAATTTAGAAGAAAGATTAAAAGCACACAAATATACCAGAACACAAACCACAGCACTAATAAAACATAAAAACAATGAGAATCATACTTTCAACTTTAATAGCACAAACATTTTAGAAATAGAAAAAGATCAAAAACGCAGAGAAATTTTAGAAATGTTACATATTCAAATAAATTTAAATGAAGTCGTAAATGATAGAACAGATATCAAACATTTGAGTTCAATATACGCAGATTTAATTCTTTAATTTTTCTAAGAAACAATATAAATCAAAACAAAATAATTCAACAAACAAACTCTAACCACAACAACTCATCTTCTTAGACAAATTCTGAACATTTAGAATTTTCAATTTTTCTGAAAAGAAAGTATAGTTTAGAACATGTGATCTCCAAAATCACAAGTAATGTCTTTTTAAAGACAACAATCAAATATTTTAAACCTATTTTGTACATTACGTGGATGAAGGTTTCTGTGGTTCCCTTCCCATCTAATATCAACAGACCTGTCTGTTGATATTGGACTAAATAGCACGTAATTAATAACTGAATACGGCCACAGCCGCAATGAGAAATTTTTGAAAAAAAGATAAACAGTACCCTATTCTTTGACTCTTCAAAATCAAAATAATTTGAACCTACTTCGAACATTACGTGGATAAAGGTTTCTGTGGTTTCCCTTACCATCTAATAATAACAGATTTGAATGTTAATATTGGACTGAATAGCACGTAATAAACAAAAAAGAACGGCCACAGCCGAAAAATTTTAGTGATACATAGTAATCTTTTTCTATTCAAATTTTTCAAATCAATAAATGTCAAAAAAATTTCAATTTTTTCAAAAGTTTTGATAAAGCCACGAATGTCGTGGCGAAACGTCAACTTTTTAATAAAAATCGAGTTTTTTGAGATTCAACAAGCCTGTTATTGCTAATAATTATCAAGAGATTATATATATATATATATATATATATATATATATATATATATATATATATATATATATATATATATATATATATATATATATATATATATATTTCAGCGTTCCCCCTTGAGTATGTGTCAAGGAGGTAGGCTCTGAGTTTTGTGGATGAACTTTTCAGATAGATCAGAGGATAAACTTGTATGTACAAGTGCTTAAGGATGGGCGCGACAGGATATTTATTGAAGATAAAAAGTGTGGGTACGGTTCAGAGGTCTAAAACCGGTATAAAAACCACTCCCACTTTTCAGTGTTGACTTCCGATACAGATGAATAGTTTTTAATTTTCTGAGGAAAACCAACAAAATCAGTTGATTTTAAGTACCTACCTATACGTATGAAGAACATGAAGCACGTAAAATTTTATATACCTAAGGGTAGAAGTTTAAAAATTTCATTCGCATATTGAAAATTTCAACAACTTAAGTAGATCCCAAGCTTCTCATGAAAATGTCATATTCCTTCTCCTACTTTACTCTACATCAAATAGAAGCTCAAGAATTGTTCTAGTTGAGCATATGAATGAAAACCCATTAACCATGGTATAGTGATTTATGGTAGAAATCCTAATCAAATAAGAAAACCTAAACCAAAGTTAATCACTAAACCGCTCTGAATTTTATCAACAATACCTGTTCAAAGGATGCACTCTTATTATATCATCAATAAAAGATATAAAGTACATAATATTCAAATTCTTCCTGAAGTTTCTGAAATGTTTCCTGGGTAACTTGACTACATTTTAAAAATCCAATTTCCCTGATTATTTCTTTCATATAATTTTCAACCAATCAGAACGATCAATTTAGTTCAGTTACCTTGTATAATTTCGATAATACCTGATTATACAAAGAGTAGCTCTACCAGTCGAAAACTAATAGGAACGTCAAATTTCGACGTTTATCAATAACTGTTAAAAAATGAGTCGATTGGGAGATTTTTATTTATTTTACTCAATAAATAATCGTATCAAATACAATACGTACTTCGAAATAAATACGGTTATACATCTCAAATTTCCTGCATAATTACAAATCGTGTCAGTTTGAGAGAATAATCCTCCTGCTTCGCGGTCGGATTATTCAGACTGTCAAACTGACACTCTTTGTAATTATGCAACAAGTTATTGATGAATAACCTGATTATTTTGAAGTACTTATAGTATTACTACTGATAATTTTTTTCGCATAATTTTCAACCAATCAGAACTATCAATTTAGTTAACCCCCTTGTTGCATCATGTGCCAAATATGGCACAAACCAATGTTTTACACCTCTTTAATACATACGTCAGAGAAATATAACTTTATATGCATGAATTACCATTTCAGGCACATACAAACATATTTCCAAAGAGGCAGCTCCCTCTCTGTAATTATTTCGCAGTTAGATACGTTTTTCAAAATGGTGATGATTAATCAGGTGCTTGTCAGTATTATTGTAGATTGAGTAATAGTTTTGAGTTCATCCACGTAACTTTCTACCCAATAAAAATTGTTTTTGTAAAAAATATACTTCTAGTAACTGCCTCATAGTGGCAAGTACTCGTATTTTTGAATAATTGACATTTTTCATCTAAAAATCACTTTGTGTCATATATGGAACATTATGAAATTCAAGTATATCTGACTTGACCATATTGTGCCATATATGGAACATTATGCAGTTCAAAAGTATATCTGACTTGGCCATATCTGCCGGTCATGAATTTAGAAGATGTGAAAGAAATCTTTTTATATAATAATATTATAGATCTAGGGTTGCCAACTCACGACAGGACCAACCCGGGAGAATTTTATAAGTCCACTAAGGGGGAGGGGGTTGTATGAAATTGTCAATCAATTTTAAATTCATATTCACTTTGCTTTCGAGCAGTATCTAATATTTGACGGTTTTTCACCACAAAATCATAATTATTAAAGATCGAAGTTTTGTTACAGCGACGGTTACGTATAATTTCAGAAAAACCGGAGAAATTATTGTAACCCGGGAGGTCCGGAGGATAACCATTATTACCGGAGTCTCCCTGGCAATCCGGGAGGGTTGGCAACCCTATATGGAACCCAAGTCATTTTTTGCATAAAAAAATGTAGTTATACATAATTTTAATGCAAATGAAAGTGTAGACAAAATGTCAGATGAAGATGAAATATTGGCTGTATAAAATATTTTTAGTTCATTTGCATGCTGTCCCTTATTTGGCACAAACCAGTTTTTTTTTGACAAAGACTATTGTGTTTTATTTTTTTAGATATTTTTCTGATGAAACATATGTCTTTTTCCCACTGAACCTTTTTTTTAATCAATTTCAAAAAAATCATGCATTAACGGGTTAAGTTACCTTGTATAATTTCGATAATACTTGATTGCCATAGAATAGCTCAACCAATCAAGAATTTTACAATAATTAATTTCCATAGTAACCACATCGACATCGATATACAAAAATACACAAACTAACAGGACCGTCAAATTTTGACGTTTATCAATAACTGTTCGAAAACGAGTCAATTCGGTGATTTTTACTTGATTTACTCAATAGATAATCGTATCAAATACAATAAGTACTTCAAAATAAATACGGTTATACATCTCAAACTTCCTGGATAATTACAAATCGTGTCAGTTTGACAGAATTATTTAGGCTGTCAAACTGACACTCTTTGTAATTATGCAACAAGTTATCGATGTAAAACCTGATTATTTTGAGGTACCTACTTATAGTATTACTACTGAAAATAAAAGACTATTGCACTGTGTAATTCATAAGCGAGTTGCAACAGTAGTTTTTGAATCCATTTCATATCTTCCAGATCAAGATTTGTGAAATATTTTAGATGTTTTTTTTTTGTTGAATTGATGACAATATTATTAGAAAAACACATGTTTGATTTTAACGATTATTATATTTAACTCTATGACGCGGCGTTTCATCACGCGGTGGCTTCTTCGGATAGTATTACAGATGTTCAACGATGAATAAAAATATTTTTTTGTACAACTGTCAAAAAAAGACTAAATTCACGAATTGCTATAGATACGCAAAGTTTTCCATTTTTAACTAGTGGAGAAAAAAAAATTTTTTCACAGTGAAAAAAAGACCATAGAATATAGAAATAATGCATTTAATGAAAATTAATAGGAATAACAAAATTATTTATTGCAATATGTATCCATTACGTCTTGTGGTGTATCACTATCACTGGCAATATTAGTATAATCCATCGTAGAATTTGTGAAATACGCGAAATAATTAACAAAATATTCAATTTGACGCTTGTTAAATAAATTACACGTTTCCTTGGTTACAGTTACTCTGACATAAGATCATAGAATATATTGATAAACATTCTTGACTGCATGGATTTTAATTTTCACAATAAAATGACTTTTAGTAAATACTTATGATTTGAATACTTTTTTACCAGTTGTACAAAAAATATTGTTTGTATTTCGTGAGCGAAATCAGTATTTAATGGCGCATTTGAATGAATTTTAAGCCTCGATCTGACGATCTCGGTTAAAAATTTACATTCTCATGCGCCATTAAAAAAACACTGATTTCACACACAATACAAAAAAAACTATTTTTTTTCTATTCTCAAACAAAACTTTATTCATTATTTATGCAAAA